>JAQQZY010000010.1:18721862-18762642 GCA_030068375.1 Ostorhinchus rueppellii | reverse complement strand
GAGGAAACCGGAGTACCCGGAGAAAACCCACGCAGACACGGGGAGAACATGCAAACTCCACATAGAAAGGTCCCAAGGTCCCACCCGGGAATCAAACCCAGGACCTTCTTGCTGTGAGGCACGAGTGCTAACCACTGCACTGCACTGCCCAACATCAGATTAGCAGTATTAAAAATGTTTTTATTTCATAGTTTTGACGCAGTATGCCAATAAATGCTTTGCTTCAAAAATTAAACGTATAGTGTCCATCTGAGTGGACATTTTTGTAACTCCATAAAAAATAGGTTCATAAATAGGCTCATGTCACATTTTTTGTTTTGGTTTTTTTTCATGCATAAAGAGGAATAAAAACCCTCTGGATTAAGGTTCTTATAATTCATGCATGAAAGGGTTAAATGTCTTTCCCTGTGTATCTGCAGACAGCCAGTACGTGCCAGGAGAAACTGGAGAGTGAGGTGTCCATATTTTTATCTTTGGTGAAGAATGAAGAGAATAGTGGTAGGTGTTTTTGTCTTTCCTTTTAATTTTCAAGCTTTTCAGGCCACCCATTGTGTTTCGGGTTGTGAGACAATATTGTAGGAAATAGGGAGAATCAACTTTTAGTCTCTAAACAGCATGAGACCAATTACTAACCTCTAAGTCCATATTCAAGTTCAGTGTATTATATGTAGTGACCTCTAGTGGTGAAGTTGTTTAACTTATTACCACAACTCACTCTCGCCTACAATGGCTGCAAAAAGCACAAAAGCCTTCATTAGAGCCAGTGTGGTTTGTCAGTTTTTAAAGGTCAGGAGCCAAAAAAGGGGGGGAAAAGGATCAGAATTTGACAATGCACACTTACTTTCTGCACCTCTGTCAAACTGAAGACTAAATATAAGAATAGACGAGCTGTTACTGTCATACTTTTAGAGGAAAATTGAGTCACTTTTCCAACATTCCATGTTGCATGTTATTTCCATGTTGACTAAATCTGATCATGGAGCAGTAGTTACAGCCCATGAGTCACATATTGAACTTCTTACTGTAAATATCTGACAACACCTGTGATTAGTTACAGGTGATTTTGGGTTAGATTTTCTACAGCTTGAAAATATAGACAAAAACTATTTGTGGATGTCTCGTTTCCTCTCAGACCATGAAATTAGTACATCCAAGAATTACAGATTTGTTTGCCCAGTCACACAAAAAACAATTATTTATTTATTCATTAGGGACAGGTCATATTAATGAACATCTACAACAATTGCAGCTGGAAATATGCCAGATTGTAGCAACAGTACTAATTTCCGTTTGTAGTCCCTAGACAGGTGCCAAGAAAGACAGAACATCATAAAAACACACAAAACAACACAGTGAGGACAATCTGCTGATGGTCACAGGCTTGGTTTTCCTTCATCCAACATTTAAGTTATGATTTGAAGGAGACATATGATTGTGAATGAAGCACTACAGCTTCCTTTAAAGGGATGAAAACTGGTTCACTTCAAACATAGTCGGCAACATTAATATATGTCATTGCATTACAAACAAGAGCACTCAGTGAGTGCAAACCTCCGCCAAGGTTATGACATCATGACCTCAAAACCGCTATCTGGATTGTGACCAAAAGTTAATGGGAACATCCTTGGGTGATTCCCTATCACTGGTGAAAATTTCAAGAAAATCCATCCAGTATTTTTTCAGTAAAGTTGCTAACAGACACACACACACACACACACACACACACACACACACACACACACACACAGACAAGCAAACAAACACTGGCAAAAACATAACCTCCTTGGCGGAGGTAATAACTGTTGAAACTTTTTGCTGCAACATAGCGGACCCACTCCATCTGTGCTAATGCTAGGGACTGAATGTATTAAGATGGGAAAAATACAGAGACCGAATTTCTCTACAGGGATAACGAGTGCTCAGTGAGCACAAACCTCCGCCAAGGTTATGACATCATGACGTCAAAACCGCTACCCGGATCATGACCAAAAGTTAATGGGAACATCCTTGGGTGATTCTCTATCACTGGTGAAAATTTCAAGAAAATCCGTCCTGTAGTTTCTCTGTAAAGTTGCTAACAAACACACAGACAGACAAATAAACTCCGGCAAAAACATAACCTCCTTGGCGGAGGTAATAAAGCAAGTTAACCTTAATGTGGAGAAATAGCTCATTAATGAAAACAATAAGATGAGATCAAATAGGACTTTGTTGATCCCAACATGGGGAAAATGCAGTGTCTACAGCAGCAAAATACAAAAAACAAAGTGCAGAAATATTTAAAGTGAAGAGAATTTTCTGTGGTTCATAATTTCAGGTCATTATACAAAAAAAATAAATAGAATTAACGTTAATACATTTTTTCTGCTCTTACGTCATCTGGAAATCTCCCTTTTCATGCATGGAATTGTTTTTCTTTTTTTGGTCAAACAAAAATGTAATTAGAAGCCATTTAAAACCAAGTTGTAAGTGTATTATAGCAGTAAACTGGTATCAAAATATATATTAAACCATAATAGTTGACAAACCTATTTTTTTTCCAAGTTGTTTATTTGTTTACATGTTAACCAAGGTATTCACAATAGTATTTTTTTCTTTTTTTCTGAGCACTGGCTGCCTCTATTCTACTGAAAGCCAAAGAGACCAGTGAGCTCTCCAAAGTAACATGCTCCGCCCTCCGTCTATGCTTCGAACTGCTGTCTAAACAAGAGGAGGTATGGCAATAACATTATCACATTAACCAATATCTTAATCATGTATACATCAGTGTAAACAAAACCAAAATACAGCATACAAGTACCCTTACGTTTGTGCTAAACTGCTGCTTGGTTATTGTTCACGTGCAGTGTTGTCATACAATTACTTAAACACACTCAAAGCCATGAAATCAAAATAATGTAATATAGCTCTGCCCAGTTCACTGAGCGTGCACGAATCTTCATACCATTGATTTATATACACTCACCCAAGTGCTGTGCTTCTATTGGCTGTCTAAATTATATTGAATGATTGGAAAATGTTCAAGCCCCGCCCCCTTACGTTATCTCCTTCACACTGAGGTTAGTGTGTTCACCTGCTTTACTGTCCTAGTGGCTTGCCTGTGCCCTTGGGGAAGCAATGGGACTGTGTTGTAATCACTAGCAACTGTAGGAAGGACACAGGCAAGATCCGCTTTTATGCTTAGGTCTGCATTCAGCCTGCAGATCAGTGGAGACGCGCACGCACACACACACACACACACACACACACAAAGCCCTCCGACTTGAATCCACACTCCCGCTCTAGGGAAACGCTGTGCATTGAACGAGGGAACTCAACCGCGTGCATATTCACAGGCTCAGCTGGATATACACTCACTCTCACAGTGAAAATACACGCTTACAGGCATACGTCCACATACCAGAGCATCCAAGCACAGGAAAGAGGAGAGACTGTGACGGTCCTCTCATCCAGCATCCGTACAGGTACAAATCACACTCTTGTTGTCGTTTCCTGTCCTCTGTTATTTATCTATCGGTGTATTATTGTCACTGAGCGTGTGCAGTGGGCTAGCATGTAGTTATGTGTTTGAAGTTGGGCTTTCTTTTGTGGGTTATTGATTTGAAAGTGGGTCTCAAGCGGTGCCTTAAGTGAGAGTCAGTCATCAGTGTTTGGAAATCATTCCAATGTATTTAATGTTCAGTGTGACATTGTGTTCACAGCGGTCTTGATGATTATACTGTTTGTCAGTGTGTTGAAGATGATGTTTTCAGTAGCAGTGTTGAGGCACTGTTTAACATCAACATTAACAACTGCTTACATTTCATTGGTGACTTTTTGATATGGTTTGAGCTCAAGGATAAGCTGACAAGACAAAACTGTGGGTGTGCAGCACCAAACTTAACAAATAATACATTTGATGTTGATTTCACACTTCTACTCACCAGTGAATATGAATTAGTCGTGAATCTAGTGGTTGCTTCTGATTGTGTCCACCCCACCCAACTACCAGACTGTCTACATCATGTAACTAAGGATTCGTGTGTGTGTTTGTTTTTTTTCTTTTCAGCAGTATGGTAATGAAACTGTAACTAGAAAATCAGCTCTGTCCTGGAAATCAGCTGAGCACCCAATTTGCTCCATTTTTACACAGTAATATGTGTTCTGCCCAACTAGTTCTGTGAATTGCTACAGCTGCTGCCCTATGCTCAAAAACAGCTTCAGAGTTTCAGCTGTTATTACAGGAAGGATGTGGACTCATCACCCAAGAAGCTTTGGCAATATTGTGAAAAAAAAAAAAAAAATTAGTTTCTAACAGGCAGATTTTCCAGGCAAAAGGAAACCTCTAACAAGCATGCATAGATGCAGCATACTAAGCTGCTAGTACTACATGTACTAAATGGATTATATTTTCTACAATGCTGAGATTGGCTGTATTAGACCGTATTAAATCTAATCCTGCTTCCTCATTGTCAGGCACGTACACATTTGTTTTCTATAATGCATGGCATAAACACATGTCAGTGTAATTATGCATTGATGTACAGGCAGATGTGTAATATACAAGTGTGATTCAGAGCTCAAAGGGTTTTTACGGCAATTACGCTATTGCCTTTCAGCAAAGTAGTTGTAGTGTGACCCAGTTGAGCAGCTGCTGTAGAACTAAAACATCAGAATGCCACATTTATACAGTGTACTACATGTAGGGCACAGTATGGCTGGTTGGGGAGTAAATGGAAGCGACTGTGCAGCTTACCATGTGTCTTTAATATTAGAGACAGCAGCTTATTAGATATTGCCCAGTAATGTCGAAGAAACACAACAAAGATGGATCAGCTCAGCCTTACTCGGTTTTTCTCAAGCAGCAGACTAGCACACCTAGTCTAGCAAGAAAACATATGGAGTCTTACAGCTCGCACCCACTTAGTGGTGACACCCGGATAAGCAGATCTGTCGGTAGGCATTGCTGTGACAGCAGGAGAATGACAGCAGCGCATGTTTCTGCAAGGAAACCTACTGTCCTTGTTACCCGAGAGGTTTGGAGAGAAGGAAGTGTATTGTCTGACCTTTGCTTCAACCATCATCGCACGTTCCTGACCCACTGACTGTCATCTTTAACGGAGACTTGACCTCACTTTGCTGGGGCTAAAAATAATTGTTGGTCTTTGGTCCACAGGGTGCATTTTGTTCTTATGACATCTGTATAGCTGATCACTCTTTATTATGTTTGTTGCCATAATGTCATTTAGTATTCAGAATCTTTTTTGTTAAAATGTCCCTGTCTGTGTAATTGGTTAGTTTTTTTTTAAGCTACACCAGTCACACGAGAGGATACCAGTGGAATCTTTGTGAAATGCTTAGTTCCCAACCAGACCACATATAGCCTTACACACAGCTATGATACAATCGCCTCTGAGATTTGCCTCCCTGACGGCAAAGTAAAATTTAGAACAAAGTAAAAGCTTTACACTTTGGGGTGTTGGCCAAGGAGAAGCATCCCTCCCAGGCTTGAGCAATAACTACAGTGCCCAGCCTCAGCAGGGCTTAAAATAGCGCTGTTAGTGCCCAGGCAGGGGATGCAGTGAGAGCAGAAGAGCTGGCTGGGAGAGTTACACAACAAAGTGCTCTGTTTCTGGATGGGCTCTTAAGCCAAGTGCTTGGGACAGGGAGTGTTAACACAGCCAGCTCATTTACTTTGTCATTCATTTATACAAAGCCTCAGATGAACTGGGGCCTCTGCGGACAGGCTCTTTATGAATAGGATAATGCAGAATGTGAAAGATCACGGTCCAAGCCTCAAGTTGTCAGGGAATCTTGTTTTGACGCAGCATTGAATATTAAAAATATATACTTTGATGCCATGATCATAGCATAAGAACATATGGCATATTTCATACACAAAGGTATTTCAGTGTGCTTTACAGAAGTACATACATACATTTACATAAGAAATAAAACCTAAGCACTTAAACAATAAAAGGTTAAAATGTCATAGTATTAGAAGAGAGTAAAAGATGCATAAAACATCAAACAATAATGAAGCGTAACAAAAATGTCGTAAAATTTTTTTTTAAATGATAAAAATATACATAATAGTATATAGTTCTTAAGACTAACAGTGCACTAAGAATTAAGATATACAGTGTGTTAAGAATAGTGTGCAAGTTAGAGAAGTCATTCATCAGCATGTGAAAAGAGAAATGCTTTCGACCTGGATCCAAAAATGTCTACATTTGGGGTAAATCTAAGCTCTCTTCACAGTTTGTTCCAGTTGTTTGCAATACAGCACAAAAAGTATTGCTGCTTTTCCATGTTTAGTCTGGGCTCAACTAGCTGACCATAGATGTATGTATCCTACTCAGTTTATGATCCTTAAACATATCACGAGTGTTTTCTGCCCCTAAACCATTCAATCATCTCTAAACTAGTAGCAGCACTTATCTTTTTTTTTTTTTTTTTTTAAATTCTTGGTGCTTGTTAAAACTCTCTGAATTCCTTTGTGAAAAATCTGACTAACCACCGTTTTATGGAGTCATTTAGTCCTGATTTATCTGCGTGTGATTCTAAAGATGGGACACAGTATGGGAAATGATGTGATAAGTGAAGGTGTTTAGTGTGTCCTTGAGTGTAGATGCCAGACTGCTGAAGGAACCTGATAAAAGGCTTCTGTCGTCGTTACAAAATATTGTCCTCATGTGTGGAATCTTTCTTTGTCACTGACATACGAAGATTAAAGGAGTGATATTTTGCTTTTTTTAAATGGAATTATGCATTTTTAAATATTTCCCTGTGGTCTACATGTTATGTTTGGGTCGGAATTCTTCATTAATTCAACTTTACAGATCCATCTTCAACCCTATACGCAAGTTTTGGACCCGTTTCCGCTGTACTTCCTGAACTCCTCCCGTCGATGCTTTCCACTTCCGTTCTGCCGGCCTCCGGTTTGTTTTGCTAGCTAGCTCCGATATCAACGCAGTGTCTCAGTGAGAAAAAGGATCCCGCCGTTTTGACTTCTCCAGCTTCAGTTACAAGCACCCAAGTATAATGCCACGCACTATTCAAACATTGACTAAGCTCTACATTTGCTTTCAAATAAACAAAACGATCATGGTTGTATGACATGACACAACAGACTTTGTAGCTATGCAGATATAGATACGCCTCGGAGGCTTTCAGATTATCCATAGCTTTCCCATCTGTTGCTATGGAGTCCATGAAATAAGCGCAAATCTTGCTGTACGTTATGTTGGGCCACGTCGTCATGTTATCCTCCCAGTTCTGCACTGAATTCGGGTGGGGGATAGTAACTCCATCTCCAGTCAAAGTATTTAAACTGTGTTCCCATTGTAAGGACATGATCACGATCTAAGTAGGCTATCAAAGCTAGCAATTGAAGTTTGTTTACATTAGCAAACGCTGCGCAAATTACTTCCGGCGGAAATCAAATGCATTTGTGGAGGGTAATGGCGCTACCCAGGGTTTGTTGCGTAAAATTGCCTATTTCTGAGTAATGACATGAAAAAGGTCATTTTGAGCGCTGGCCCTTTAAATGTAAATGACCCCACCACCCCCTTTTAGGTTATTGACCGTGCTTTCTGTCCTGTTCAGCCACTTGAGTTCGTAAATACAACGGTAATCGACTTGAAGTTTGGACGTATTTTCAGTTTTTAGCACAACCACTGCTGCTGACAAACAATTATGGCCTAATTGGAGAAATGTTCATCGGAAGTCTTGAGCGTATATGTGCAAATGTCGTGACGTAACAAATTAAGCAGGAATTAAAACAGATTGTAGAAATCCACTCGATGTTTGTCAAAATGAAGGTAAAGATAGTTTTGCAGCACCTGGAGGGTTCCGATTGAAACTTTATGAACTATTAGGGTCCAAATACACAAATAAATGAACCAAAGACTAAAAGTAGGTTTAGTTAAATATGAGCCCTTTAAGTAACCATGGATAACTTCAGTGTACGTTTTCCGTCAAAGCAGATGGATGCGTTACAAGGATTTTGTGACGTATAGTTGTTGCAAACTTTATACCATGTAATATTAAGAGGTTTAGCTGAATCCGATTAGGGACATGAGAGGAAGCAGCTTCAAAACATGTTTTTAATTTTCTGTGTGTGTGTGTGTGTTATTAGGATTAGGTTTTGTATTATGTATGATAAACTTATCTAATGCTGTGCCAATCACTTGTATAGATCAGTATTCTTTGCAAAAGTGTAGATCAGCAGCCTTGATGTTTGCTGATCAGAAAAAAAAATCAGCAAATAAATCCAGATTCCACTACCTCATCCATCAAAACTGCTTGATCACCACACATTCGGTTTAAGATGCTGACTCCAGTGAGGCGTTCAGCCAGAGCCATTAGCTTTTACAATACACACTATACTTTGCTGTTATTCTAAAACATCTTGTGGACATCAGCGTTGTTACATAAACACACAGATGTATGTGACATTTGTTACCATATGAACATCTTGGGAGACATTACGTTTTTAAAGGTTTAAAGCCACATAAGTGGAAGGGAAATTGCACTTAATTACAATGATTGGGCTTTGGGCAGTATTTCAAAGGGCTTAATAAAAGACACTCGCAGTGCTACTGCAGATTTACTGTGATTTACAAGCTCTAGCGTCTCTTTGTTTCATTTTAATATGATCAGTGGGCCACAGAATAGGTTTTCATGGATTAAATTTCTTAATTTGGCTTAATTGTGCAACCAGGCTGTTGAATTCTTCAGAATTTTGGATATTCACTTTTTACAAAAGAATCTTATTTATACCTGTGAAATGCTTCTTTTTCCCCCCCTTTTTTTTTGACACTTAGTTTTTATTAGTTAGTTATTTTGTCATACAGGACATGACAAATGATAACTGGCAACAGATAATAGTCACATTCTAATAGTAATGCTTATTTAGGTTACAGTTATGAAATGGCAATCAAGTTACCTATTTATTTAATTAGAGCAGCAGTTTATAAAACATTTCACAGGACGAAGAGACAAACCACACATTAATTCTATTTATAAAGAAACTAATCCATTGGCCCCATCTTATTATGTAGAGTTCAGGTTACAGCCTCAGCATAAATGTTGAACTCTTCATTTTGTGAATTTCTAGAAAATAAAGATTAAAAAAGGTACAGTAAATGGAGATCGACATTAACAGCTGTAAAATTAGTAAGTTTGTCTGCCCCCTTTCCAATCATATCTTCTGCAAATAGTGTCTTGGTGTGATATCAGCAATGGCAGGATTAATAACACAAATAATAATTGTGAATTAAATATGGAATATGATTATATGTATATATCACATGTAAAACTATTCATCTGATACGTGTCCTTTTATTCTGTTGATTCTTCTTTATTCTGTCCTCCTGTAAACTGCAGCACTATGGAGCCCAGGAAAAATTTCCCCACAGGGGCAATAAAGTATATTTTATCTTTATTTATTAAGGATAGTAAACTGCGTACATGTATAACACTGAGAACAGTGTGAATGCTAAAACATAGAAAGGAAAAAAAGTGGAGTCAAAAAAACAAAACAACTAGGGGTTTTATTCCATTAACCAGTATCTTGTACCAAAGTTGTAACAACATTTATCCAGATTTTCCAGTAATTTTCAAACTTATCTTGTTCAAGGCCGGAAATGAATGTGAGTTTCCCCATTATAAAGATATCCTGAACCACTTTGATCCAGTCCTCAACTGTAGGACTGTCTTTTACCAACCATTTCCTTGTGATGACTTTCTTACTCTCCAGTAATAAGATACTGTACATACATCTGTTTTCAAGGCTTTTTACAGCGTCTGGTCTTAATCCCAGTCATAGGGGCTCAAGCTCTGAAGGAACCACTATATTCATGATTTTCATTTTGTGAATTTCATCAACACGGTGGTGCAGTGGAAGCACCCGTGCCTCACAACAAGAAGGTCCTGGGTTCGATTCCAGCACCAGTCAATGTCCGTGTGGAGTTTGTCCTCATATCTGCGAGGGTTCTCTCCAGATACTCCAGCTTCCTCCCACCATCCAAACACAGGCACTGATAGGTTAATCTAAAGGTGTGAATGTAAGAGGGATTGTTTGTCTCTATATGTCAGCCCTGCGATGAACTGGCAACATGTCCAGGGTGTACCCCATATTCTACCTTAAGTGGCTGAGATAGGCTCCAAGTGACCCCCGTGAGGATAAAATGGGTTCATAAAATGAATTAATGAATTTAATCAACAATTTTCAACCAGTCCTCCCACACCGGTGGATCGAGTTGAAATCATTCTATTTCAGTGTTTGTAGCACCCTTGTATGGGTGCTCTGGTAAAGAATGGTCAGCAGCAGCGTTAGACAATAGGAAACACTGATCCAGTCTGTCCCACAGTGGCCTTGGCTCAGGTTGCTCTGAAGAGATACTCAATCCTGTGCTATGGAGCTCTCAGAGACCAGGGTGTTTGATTCCGACTGGTGGAAACTAGATCTGTGGGCCGGGTCAGAACAATGACCTGCCATCAGAAGCACAAGACACACACACACACACACACACCCACACACAGACAGACAGACATTTACACAAACTGATCGATGCCTTCATATCAGTAAAATCATAACTCATCCGTGTGTTTGCAAACAGTTTGTAGTTTGTGTAAGCACATTTTCCCCCTAACGTGCCATGTCTGTAATGTTTACTGCTGTGCTTTATCTGTGTGGTGGTCTTGTGTCTCCAGGTGTGGAGCCTGAAGGTAGAGCAGGAAGTGGAGAAGAACAAAGCTCTGACAGAAGCTCTGCAAACGTTGGCAACTGAGCGGCACGAACTTAAGCAGTTGCTGAATAACGACGGGAGGTCATCTACCCTCAGTGCCCTTACAGAGGATGACTTCTATGATGCTGTGTCAGGTCAGCAGATGGATAATGAGTGTAGATATCCAAGGAAAATATCACAATAATCCTAATATTAATATCAAAAGCTTCAATTCCTGATTGAGAAAATAACATATCCTCCTGAGACCCAGCAATGCATTTGTGTCGTCTGTAGGGGACAAAAGTTTCACAATTTTACTTAAAAAATGCTGTCCATTGCAAAGGATATTCTATTAAAATAATAATAATAAAAACTAGAAAAGCACTCAGAGCGCAGACCTCCGCCAAGGCAGCTCAGTGCTCCCATGCCTTATCTCTCAATGATAAAGATTTTAAAAGACTTTTAAAAATTCCTGGATCCAGATGGTGATCCGGATCACCACCAAAATGTAATCAGTTGTTCCTCGTCCCATTTCTAACAATATCATCAAAATCCATCCATAACTTTTTGAATTATGTTGCTAACAAACAAACAAACTCTCCTGATTCCATAACCTCCTTGGCGGAGGTATTATTCAATTATCCAGATCAGTGTTTGATATCTTATAGAACCTTTTGGAAACATGTCCTGTATTTTTTTTCCCAAGTGCCCTGACCGTTCTTATAGTTATATGCACAAATGCTGAAAATGGTCTTATCTCGCAATGTCAGAGAAACCTTTAAAAAACTGAACCCCCAAAATGAAAAAAATGTATTTCATATCCCATTTCCAACAATTCCTGACAATTCCCTCTAAATCTGTTCAGAACTTTTCAAGTTATTGTGAACACAAACAGATAAATGCCTGCAAAAACTTAACGTCCTTGGTGGAGGTAATAATTTAGAAAATGTATCTCAAAAAACTGTTACATTATGCAGTTTCCTAACAAGACAACTGTTTGTGTTTAATTAATAAATAAATAAATAAATAAATAAAGCCCCAACTTTCAGTTTCCTGGGTCTCAGGAGGATACAGAATCTAAAACAAATACTGGGCAAATATAATCAAAGTATTGTCGCAGATGAGACCAAATGCCAGTCAGGACGCAGAAGGCTCTGTCCTTCAGGATCTGGAGAGGGCAACGAACAGCTGTAAGGTTTAGGAGGGTATAGAGCAGTGAAGGAGGTCAGAAGGTCAGAGATGAGCTCAGGTGCAAGAGTGTGAAGAGGACGATCTTGTATTTAACAGAAGTTTTTTGGGAACCAGTGCATGTAGATGACAGCAGACGTGACAAGTTGCCAGGTTTTTAGCGTGGATGAGAACCCTAGAAGCAGAAGAGCATATCCAGGACTTTGCTGGAGCTCTTGGATGGGACTCTGTGGTGTAGAAGACCAGGTGGGAGGTCACAAATGCGCAAATGAATGTCTCAGCAACAGACGAGGGAAGTGAAAGCAGAGGTGGGAGATATGGGATAGCTGGACATATGGAGAATGTATGTGATGCTCAAACATAAGGTGGAATCCAGATGATGTAACCCATTGTGATTCTCAACCATTCATTCATTCATTCATTGTCAAATGCATGAATGAAAAGAATCTCCAACCTTTGGTACACACACCTTACAAACCACAACCATCAGCTTTGTTTTGCAGCAGTAAGGTGACATCCAGGCTAGTATATGAGCATATCTTTTTATTCATTCAGTCTCATCTTTACCATAAATGTAAGGTAAACATTAGTAGTATCTGGCACATCTGTCATTACATAATTACCATGCTACAAAAATTTGATCATATTACATAATTTTGATCATCTCTGTTCAACTACTAGAATTGTTTTTTAGTTTTTTAGACTTCAGTGCAGAACTGGCAACACTGATTTATTTGGAGTTTGGAACTGCGTCTAATATTTCAATAACAGGCTCTGAATATTAAAGTTGTTTCCGACCTTGCCAATTTATTTCTCGTTCATTCATTTAATTTCATTTGGTAATGTATTTGTCCATTAGACAGAACATGATGCACACATACAGTTAGGGTTTCTAAATTAAACATG
This sequence comes from Ostorhinchus rueppellii, assembly GCA_030068375.1. NCBI lineage: Eukaryota > Metazoa > Chordata > Actinopteri > Kurtiformes > Apogonidae > Ostorhinchus > Ostorhinchus rueppellii. Next base: position 18,749,836 of record JAQQZY010000010.1, on the reverse strand, counting down.
GACAAAAGGTGTAGGCTGAAACAACAGCTTTTTTTATGCTTACCCTATTTACAAAAAGGAAGGTCGCACAAACAAGACGAGATAATAATGATGTAAATAACAGATTAGGAAAACTGCAGTATATAGTAGCTATCAGAATAACAGTCTGCACAACTTATAATACAAGATAGTTCAACGATAATCAACAACGGTAATGGAAGTGACACATTCTAAATTACATAATTTTTTTGGTTGTTGCACATGGTTTACGTTGACTTCATAGCTTGATTGAATATTTGAGTAAAGGGGTTTGTATATTTAGATCTGTCATATCCGTGTTCATTAACAAAACTCCGATTATTTATGCTTGCACAATCCCCTGCCACTAAATAGATGTTCCTTTTTCTAACATATATGTGCATAATGAAACTGTTATTATTCGATTTATAGCACAGGGGTGGCAAGTTAATAGAACAGACAAGAATGTTGTTAATTAGTTGTGTATATGACAACTTAATTCAGATGCGAGTATTGTGACAGCCCTACCGCTTTGGTCTTGTTCTGCTTTTACTAGTCTTGCATTTGATGTTGTAACACATTATACACTTCCACTCGTCTGTGCTCATTCCTTCAGCTGCAGATCTTGCTTTGTGAAATGTCACATATTTTTGTGTACACAGCTCCAGCGGCAGCCCTTGTTCGCCTTTCACACCACAGCAGTTCTCCGTTTTCTTACAGAATAATGAGCATCTTCCAGGAATTCAGCTGTGTGTGTGTGTGTGTGTGTGTGTGTGTGCATGGTGCTGTGTGCCACTCAAAGCTTAGTCCATTGTCCGTCTGTCTGTCAGTGCCATTGTCCTCTTCTCCCACACTCAAGGTTAACGTAACAGTGATTAGCCTGATAATGTTTTCGCTTAAGGTGTCTTGAGTACGTTTACAATCAGAATTCACGCGTGCACGTGCCGTATTTTTATCCTAAGTGTGATTAAAAATGGGTTCATACATTTAGTTTCTCTAAATAACTACGAGGCCCCTGTGATTTTTGCACAGTAATTATGTACAGTAGACTTCTAAAACGTCTTTGTGCACCGCGGAACAATCTTTCTCAGGAGTCATTGCATTATTCATGGATAGCCCTGAGTTATATCTACTGGCCAGAGATACAATGCCCGAGAGACTTAAAACTAACCACAGCCTTAATAGGAGAAATTTCTATACCCTGAGCAGTCTATAAAACCAAATTATGTTTTTGTTTGTTTACAGTGTATATATATCGAAGCAGCCTTTATGCTCACAACTGCATTTTCTGTCCACACATATGCCAAATGCAGGTATGTGCGATGACAATGAGTCTATAAAGTCCTCCTAGTGTACACATAGCCCTCTTTGTCCATCTCACAGTACCTGTAATATCACTGTAAAGGCTGGCTAGGGGAGGAGTAATAATATGGCAAGCACAGTGCAAACAATGTTGGAGGAAATGAAGCCTCTGTGTGGCCTCTCATTGGAACACAATCCTCAGGTGGGGTTTGGCTGGCAGCAGGGAGGGGGGGTTGGAGAGGAACTCGAGCACAAGTGCTTATTTGCGGACAGTACGCTGTGGAGGCTGCAGAGCTTTAGATTTCCGAGCCGGCCACTTGAACCTGTGCGTTGAGTGTTTTTTGGCATGACCTGGCAGCTGTCCCCCTCATCATCCCACAGATTCGGAGTCGGAGCTCTCTGTGAGTGGCTTCCTGTCTGTGGCCAGTTACTCCTGTGAAGAGGACGAGGGGAGAGACACCCCCCTTTTCAGCAGCCTCCGCCGTCCCAGCGCACTCAGGGGGCCTACCGGAATGTCAGGGGAGGGTAACCATGACAACCAACCAGCCCAGTACAATGGAGTCAAGAAGCACAGGTGGGACATGTTCCAGTTATGATGTCACGCTTGTTTACCAGATGAAATGATGGCAATGAGTGGAGTGGAAATGGAAAAGCAACCGCACAGAACACTCAGGCCATTCAGTTGTACAGTTTGCGATGTTTAGGGCTACAAGTGAAGATAGTTGTAAGAATGAGTCTTCAGTTATTTCTGGGTGACTTAAATACTTTATTGAACATGTGACGTCTTTGCATGCGTGTCTGATGACAGGTTACAGACTTCACTCAGCAAGGGGATAGGCCACTAAATGGCAGAGCTGGTGTAAGGAGACACCACCTTTCCACTCCGGTGTGTTTTTCTATTCAGGTGTTTTTGTTGTAGCACACATCCACAGAGAATAGCCTGTTTTGTTTTTCCTGACAGATTCAACTCTCCAAGCGAATAATCAGCCAAGTGTTGGGTACTTTGTTCACGACGATCGGACAATCTCTTTAATTTCAGTGGATGCCGATTCTGACTTGGCCTCTCTTCCTCAATCCAACAAGTGAACCATGAATAATTTAGCATGTGCTGGCACACAGACGGAGCTGGAGGAAAGGAAAGGGGACTGGCTTACTGGCTTGCTTTATGTGCATATGTGCCGGCGTGTGTGTGTGTGTGGTTTGCATGAAAGATTTATGAGGGGTCTGTTTATTTGGAATTACTCCTGTCATTCAAAGATACCTCTGTCCCTGGCTGTAGATGGGGCTTAGCCTACTTTTAACCGCTCCATCATTCTGCCTGTCTACTGTGACAACTATATACAATATTTATATTTAAAGATATTACATTTTCTCTTTATACTAGATATCGTGTTGAAATGTGTATAAATTCCAAATTTAGAGAAATCCATAATTTCATTTGATTTCAGCTACCCATTTTATTTTGTTGCCTCTCATTATTATCCACAAAAGTCAGTGTAATGATGAAGAAAACCTGAAACAGATCATTTTTTTTGTTGCCATGCAATATAGAAAATATTCTTGACGCATGAACTGTTGGAGCAGAAAGCACAATTTGTAGTTTCATTTAGTCGGGCACATGTCAGTGGTAACATTAAGTATTTCTTGTAGCTGTTTTGTTATCAGAGTACAATTATGGAGTCTGAATATGTATCACTAAAACTTTAACACAATACTTTGTAAACATGATTTCTGCCTACATCTTGCCAGATTTACTTCAGCAACAGTAGTCAAAACAGCCTTAGTTCCATACAACACGACAGCATCTGCTACTTTAACTCTTATTGCTTTCACTGAAATTCCGTACTGCGCTAAAAACACACGTAAGATCGCAAAACGTTTTGTTTTGAGGAATTACTTTAGTAATCATAAGTCGACTAACTCTATTTCGTTGAAGCATTGACCAAAAATTAAGTACATTTTTTGGCACATTGTTGGAAAAAAACAAAACAAAACAAGCTTTTATTATCCTTCAACACCTACGAAACTTAAATTTCAGGAGTGCGCGCCAAATATATTATTAGTTTTTATTCCACTACAGAAAACCACCATTGGGAAAAAAAAAAAAAAATTAGGTAAAGGTTATTGGAACATAAACTAGGTCACGAGTATAGTCTCAAATACATCACCGGCTTCCTCACCCTTACATAGAGGAAAACCCCCCCACACCCACTAACTCTATTTATTTAGCTGAAGTAATGGGTTTTGTTTGTGTAGTTGCTTCAACACGCATTTCTAAACAAGGACACCATCTGCCGCCATCCAGCAGACGGTACCTGTATAACAGTCTATATCCAAGTTGTCAGCAAGACTGGAGGATGAAGCAGAGACAAATGGCAAAAACAGCTGCACGTGTACAAAACAGAATAGAAACAGTGCAGTTCTAATTAATCCCAGTGGTGTGAGTTAATGATATTAAAAAAAAACAATACCAGTGATTTTAACTAAGCTCGCATTTATGTTTGTGTATTAATTTCATTGTTGACAGTGTTTCTCCCTGTTTTTTAAATTAATTTATTTGTTTTGGATCCCACAGAACATGTCTACCGGCTCCCATGTTCTCCAGGAATGACGTCAGTGTCTGGAGTATCCTGAAAAAATGCATCGGCATGGTGAGAACAGATACTTTCTTTCAGGAAACATTCCATCCTTTTAGTTTGGAAATTTATTTGAAAGTGAGCCTTTATTTTCTCAAACTAGTATTTTAATTTCTTCATTGCAAAGTGACATTAGGAGTACTGTTACTAGTATATGGGTGCTTCTATGAAACTGGGTTCATTTTGGTACCTGGTACTTCACCAGCTTTTTTTAGACTCTATAATAAAAAACAAATTTAGACATATTTCCCCCCAGGATTGTACCAAACGATGATCTCGGATAAATGCAAAAAAATTACACTCTTGCTCTGAACCATCCCAAAATTGATGAATTTTTAAATAAATATTGGGTCCAAAAATAGGACCAAAATTGGGATGGGAAAAACTACCAAGGTACTAGTGCATGTAGTCTGGAAAACATGGCTTTAAATGGTCTTATATAGCGCTATAAATGGTTTTTCTAATCCAGACATGTGGGTTTTTCATGGATCGGCAGTCTCATTCCAGGTTTCATGTGTAACCTATTGTGTCCACTGGCGTTACATGCAGAACCTGCTCATTTAAACACATAAAAATCAGTGATTTTGCGACGTTTTAATTGTGAAACACTCTGCCTTGCGTAATCAGTTCAATTCCTAAAATGTATCTGCGAGAGAATAAAAAAATATTAAAAAAAGAATAGTAGCGTTTCATTTTCGTGTCCTTCACATGTGGATTTTTGTGTAAAAAAAAAAAAAATATAAAAATGTGTTTTGTCTGAAAAATAGTTTCTCTTTGATCTTATTTTTAAAATCGACCCAAAGTGCTTCCAAACTTGCTTCATAACATTAGTTTACATCTGATTTGAATTTTTAGCCCCACGTCCTGTTTTTAGAGACCAGTTTCATAGAAGCACCCACATGTACCCTGGAATTCATCGGGGTCACAGTCTTTCCTTCCAGTTCTGAACTAATGTTGTTAAATGTGGCTCATTACTCAAGTGTGCACAATCATTTAGGCATAGAAGAATGTATTTTGTTTATTTACAAGACTCACACACGTAGCGGTTGTTTATCCTCTCATAAAATGATCTATCATTTTAAGGCTATGTGCAGTGGATGTATGGGCAATAAATCCACATCCAGGTATTGTGTTTTTTGTTGACCTCACAAACAGGAAACCTCCCACTGCAGTTGTTTATGTCCGTACACTTTTGTTTGCTCCCACTCTTGCTCAGGAATTGTCAAAGATCGCCATGCCTGTGGTATTTAATGAGCCCCTGAGCTTCCTCCAGCGGCTAACAGAATACATGGAGCACACCTACCTCATCCACCAGGCCAATGCCACCACAGACTCAATCGAAAGGATGAAGGTAAAGTATGGGATTGATATTCCAAAAAAATGATATACTACTTTATTTTTGTTACTTTATTTTTATTGTTTGAATTCTGTACAATACAAACATAAGGGACTTTTGGGGATACATTAATAATAAAATAAAACATAAAAAAAAAAAAAAACCTTTCTGACCAACTCTTGGTTTTAGTATTGTGACGTTAAAATGAAAATTGTCCGTTTCTGCCATTTATCAGGACACTGCTCTTCTTGAGTCCTCAATCTACACTGCAAAAACGAAAATCTGTACGAAAAAGTGTATTTTTCTCATTTCTAGTCAAAATATCTCATCACACTTAAAATAAGACGTAATCACCCAAAGACTAACTTTTCAGTGCGATATAAGAACTTATTTTTAGACGATAGATCTTATTACAAAAAATCTTACCAAGATAATTTTCACTTGTTCCATTAGCAGATTTGTGCTTGAATTGAATAAAAGAAAAACTATATTGAATTAAGCAAAAGAGGAAAAAAAATCTGCCACTGGAACAAGAGGAAATGATCTCGGTATGATTTCTTGACAAGATTTTCAAGATCTGTAAGTTCTTCTATCTCACTGAAAAGTTATTCTTTAGGTGATTCTGTCTTATTTTAAGTATGATGACATATTTTGACTAGAAATGAAAAAAATACATTGAGCAAGATTTAGATTTTTGCAGTGCATGGGTCAGAATCTCCATCTCAAACATTCCATTCACAATTTGCAGTCAATCGTTAGTTGTAGGTGGGTCTAATCTGCCCCCATTTTTCCTATAACAAATATCTATCATTTTTAATTACATTATATCCGAAATACGTCACCAATGCTGTCCTATTTCTAACAGAACGTAGCTTTAAGTAAGTCATCGAGTTCACACTAAATCATGAATTAATTCTTTTAATTTGTTTAATTTACTGCCTAATTAGTTCAATATCCTCTCTTAAATATTACAAACGGATGGTTCTGGTGTCTGCAGTGTGTTGCAGCATTTGCCGTGTCAGCTGTAGCATCGCAGTGGGAGAGGACTGGGAAGCCTTTCAACCCACTACTGGGGGAAACCTACGAGCTCATCAGGTGAGACGGTACACTGCACAATGTCTGCACGATACTCTGACCACATAAATGTGTTTTTCTGTTTTTAAAGGTTCAGCGTGTAAGATTTATGGCATTATAACGGCCCAAACTGAATATGATATGATTATAATTATGTCCCCATGAATGTATAATCACATGAAAATAAGAGTAATTGTGTTGTGTTTTCATTACCTTAGGATAAACCATTTATATCTATATAAAGAGCAGGTCGACTTTGCACAGTCTGTAGCCCATAACAGACTTCCGTATTCATGCTTATGTTTCATGGCGGGTGAAATTCAGTGTTAAGCTGCAATATCACTCTAATTCACTTTACTGGATTGTGGATTAGATTTATTAGCAAACAAACCCAGAATAGGCTAATCAGACACTGGCTCCAGCAAGAGCTTTTTGCATTTTTTGCAGCCATAAGGGAAAATGAGGAAGGGCTGTGCATTTGCCAGCACTCTGCACTCACACTGCAACATATATCACACACTGAATGACAAATCCATACATGAAACAGCATACATTGGACAGCATACATTAAGTCAGTTTTCCTTGTGGTACACACTGTGACTTTGTTCCCCCTCAGAGATGACTTGGGCTTTAGGTGGATGTCAGAGCAAGTAAGCCATCACCCTCCGGTCAGTGCCTTTCACGCCGAGGGCCTCAAAGAGGATTTTGTTTTTCACGGCTCCATCTACCCCAAGCTCAAATTCTGGGGGAAAAGCATAGAAGCTGAGCCCAAAGGAATCATCACACTGGAGCTGCCCAAGTGAGTGCACAACTGCTCCGTTTGTGCTTTTAGTCACAGGCTTATTTAATCATCTTTTGCTTCTTGTTCTCCTTACTTTGTGAATCTTTTGTCTCCATAGATATAATGAGGCATACACCTGGACTAACCCAACCTGCTGTGTTCATAATATTATCGTTGGCCAGCTTTGGATTGAGCAGTATGGCAACGTGGAAGTGATCAATCACAAGTAAGCAATAAAACTCTCTGGGAGTGCACAGTCGCCCACTTAATTTGCATGCACGGAGACTCGACTATGTGAACATCTTTCTTTCTGTACTCGGCAGCAGTGCGCTGATCCACTTTAAGATTCAGCGTATTGATCATGAGAGCAAAACTGGGACGGTTTCCATTAGAATAGTAGAGAATGAGCAGGGTAATTAATGTTTGAAAGCCTCGGCTCAAGGAGGAAGAGGAGTGAAAGAGAATCAGTAAACAGTCTGTCATTCTTTGGCAGGACCGGAGAGAGATGCAGCATGACGTTTAAACCCTGTGGCCTCTTTGGGAAAGAGCTCCATAAAGTGGAGGGATACATCCTAGATAAAAGGTATCTCTATCTTTTTAATTAAGAAAAATGTCATTATACTTACAATAATTAAACGGTGTCTGAAGGCCACAAGTGAGTTTCTTATAAATCCCTGCATACATTGTTACGCCACAGTATTTAGGAAAGGTTTTCTCATCAGTCTAATGAGGCAGTGAGTCGCAGTGATGATGGCATTTAAAGCAAAGTTTGATTAGCATCCCCCGTCGTGTGTGTGTGTGTGTGTGTGTGTTTCCAGCAAAAAGAAGCTTTGTGCAATATACGGAAAATGGACAGAGTGCCTGTACACGGTTGATCCTGCTACCTTCGATGCCCACAAAAAGTCCGACAAAAAGAATTCAGACGAAAGGAAGGGCAGCAAACAGGTAAAATAAAACTCAGGCCATGAAATTAACTTTGCCCCGCCTTCACTAGTTTATATGCACGTCTGTATCTCTGTCCTCAGAGCAACGTAGACGAGGAGCCAGAGGAAATGCCTCCACCAGACGCTGAGACAGTCCAAGTAATCCCAGGTAGCGAGCTCGTCTGGAAGATAACCCCCCGGCCAGAAAACTCAGCGAAGGTATAAGGAGACAGAAAGTCATACAGGAAAAGATCAATTGGGGGGGAAAGAAAAACCCAAAATGTCATTCTCTGGGTCTTTACGCTGTGTTTTTTTTTTTTTCCCTTGGTAGTTCTATGCATTTTCCACATTCGCAATGCAGCTTAATGAACTTGAAAAAAGCATGGAAGGAGTCATTCCCACCACAGACAGTCGCCTCAGGCCTGACATTCGAGCCATGGAGAATGGAGATATAGGTACTCTGCATGGCCATAAATTTGGTCCCTCGAATGCCACGCCATCTTAATCCAGTCTGTGATGATATTCACTTTCTCGGGCAAATGTTTTACAGATCTGGCAAGTGCAGAGAAGAAGAGACTCGAGGAAAAACAAAGGATGGCCCGGAAAAACCGCGCCAAATCAACAGACGAATGGAAAAACAGGTTAGACACCGAGAAAAATGAGCTTTCTGCCCTGTGATTGTAAAGCAGTTTCACTAAGTGCCTCCTGTTTTCTTGTATTATCCACTCTGCCGTCACTTTTATTATAACCGAGAAGGAACACTGCACTAGGACCAAGGTTTGGTTCACAGCATTACTTACATGTCTTACCTTGTTTGCTCTGATGTGAAGTGCTGCACCACACCACCCTCTACAGGACAAAACGCACAACTGCAAATGTGTGCTGTCTAACTGAACACATTTGTCACACAGCAAAGATACTGGTGTTTGAGACAAATATTTGGTTTGAAATGACTCTTATTTGCTCCTGTTTTGTCAAAACAAGTTTTTCTAAATGTATACAACAGTGCTTTGGTTTGGGTGTGTGTTTTAGTTGGATTTGTGTCTTATCCCAAAGCACTGTGCTCACAAGTGTTCTAATTCTGCAGGTGGTTTAACCAAGGACCCAACCCTCACAACAAAGCTCAGGACTGGCTCTACTTGAAAGGCTACTGGGACAGGAACTACACTCAGCTACCTGACATCTACTAACAAGCAGAAACACGCAGATTCCAGAGGCGTGGATATCTGGTTTTTCCACCTTTGGACTATTTTTGCTGTACCTGGTTTGTGCTGGGCCTCCTGATTGTATCAGGTCAATGAATCTGCACACACACAATACTGTAATAGAGTCCATATACAACAGCAGGTGGGTCAGGGGTTTGGTTTAGGAAAATATGCCTGGAAATGTCTTGAAGTAAGAAAATTGTGTAAAATACTCCGAATGCCCAGAGGCATATATACTTCATTTGATCTGTGTGAACCTTAAAGCACAAAAACTGTTTTGCTCATTTATTGTGGTTTTTGCCACTTGCGTATAGTTTAGGCATGTATTGGAAAAACTAGAATGTATATCAGAAATATTTCAGGTAGATAGTTGGGAGTGTTATACAGTAGCCTTGGTTTTATTGTTTGAAACATGTCCGTACTTCTTAACTGCTTATGAAAACATTTTACTCAACTTAAGCCATAACAGTGCATGATGCATCACAAATATCCTGACTAAACCGCTATTTAGCTTTCATGCTAATCTTACAAGGTGTTAAAATAACACTTTTTTTTGAAAATGCAGGCCTTTTCACATGTCCATGTGTACTATTATAATCTAAACTTGTCGGATGTTGAACAAGTCTTTAATTACTAACTTCCAAAGGCCTGGGCAGTTTGTCCTATCACACTGCATCTATTTACAAAGATGATGGCAAGTAAAATGTTACCATATCTGGTAAGAAAAGTGACAGCACTTCATCAGTAAGACCTAATTCTCAACAACAACAATATTATTGTTTAAGTGATCTTCAAATGATAATCTATGTATAGATATTTATAGAGACTAAGTGCATTGCACAAAAAATCTACCTGAGGCTATAGACAGTAGCATTTATTCTGTCCGACAGTTCCAGTATACTAAAGCAGGGACACTGCTCTGATCATATAGATTTGTGTGTGTGCGTGTGTGTAAAGGTCTTGCCATAGTTCTATTTAGCTACATTCCTAGTGTTCTATGCATTGACTTTACTGAAACCTATCCCACTAATGCATGTGTATCACTATGACTATGCAAGCCTTACCTCCCTTACAATCAAGCACTGAATATTCTATTTGTTGTGAATAGCTGCTGTAAGCTTTAACTTTTTCTGTTACCACTGTTTGGTATCACAACAGAATTTCTATTGTTGCTAAATAAAAGCTTAATGTTACTGAAAATTACTGGCTTCATTTTTAGGAAAACAGTCTAAATTAAATACTTTTTGATGGATTTCAGTAAGGATAATGTCTTTACTGCTTATTGTATCTGTTGGGGTTTTAAATTCTCAGGATGATAAAATTAACGTTGGCATATTATAGTTGTAGGATAAAAATGATCCGTTTGCTGAAAACAATGTATGCATAATTATCTTAGTGCTGCTATATTTTTATAGTAGTGCAGTGGTAGATAAAACAATAAGCCGTTTTACAATAGTCCATTTTATTAGTTTAAAACAAACCATATAAAGGAGAACTGGTTTACAGTAAAGAGTAGCACTGTGCAGGTAAAACAACTAGATTGGCACCTCTTTTAAAATCTGCATATTTACACACAGCAAGTGCTTAAAAAGTAGGGAAGATCCTCTAAATGCAAAATACTCATGCCCGTGTGTTAGCAAAGCATGTACAACACTAAAGTCAAGTTCATTAACAAACACTGAGATGATGATGCCGGACTCTGAGTCAGAGGCCGAGTCATTCATGTAGATTGCTTTGTCATTTAATACTTATGTGCCTTTACTCTACTTAACCTGACTTGTGTTCACATGAGAAGTGGAAGCAATATGACGGATCCCTTTAAAAACCTAAATTATAATAACGTTTAACCTTGATGCTAGTTTTTTTGACCTAAACATTAAAAAAAAAACCCAATGTTTTGATTCATTGTGCAGTCCAGTAACAGATCGGTAAAACATGACAGAATTGTTATCCATCAAACATGTACTGTTGATATTGCACAGTAAAAATAGAAATTGGCTCAGAATAATAAAAATAAATAAATAAAAACAAATACAAATGGTGAAACGTTAGTGCCCTGTATGGCATTGTGGCTTTTTCAACGGCATCGAACGCCTGTTTGATTCGCAAGTAAAGGCTGGTCAAGGAGGAGGTGCCGTCCGCATGGAGGCAAGGGCCGAGTGAATACGAACATGTAGCCTGTTCTCAAAGTCATATCCGGCAAAATCCTCCTGAAAATGCAAAAGACAATAAAGCCATATTCAGTTTGGGTTTTGTTCTCTGATGAGCTTTGCTATTCATTCCAGACAAGGCTCCACAGGCAGTTTTAGGGTGGAGCCAGGCCCCTTTATGCGAGTTACTTGTTATAAATGAGGTTTGGCATCAGTGTTGTCGCTCCAGTCTTCTACTAAATAATGCTATTACCTGATCACTTGAGGTCAGTGAGTGCATGGATCAGTCTGAGTGGTGAGAGGTTATCTACATCAAAAAGCAATTTAATGAGTGTAAGATTGAAAGCTTGTTGCTTCCACTGCCTAGAGAGGCTTTATACATTCCAATATTCCTCTGTTATACAAAATCAGGTCATACGTGGCACGGTTTCCTAAACATGGATTGAATTTTAAGTCTGTCTGGGCTTAATCCTTGTCTGGAAAACTGAAAGAGCATCTCCACACAGATGATAAATAAAACTAAGCAGCAACCAAACAATGAAACTGAAGATCGGAAAACTCTACAATCATTTCAATGTTTCAACCTTTCCACCTAAGACATTGTTTTTAGATTTTTTTTCAGAAAAAAAAAACAAAAGTAAAGGTTTTTTTTTTTTGGTTCATTCATATTCATAGATCTTGAAAACCAAGTACTTAAAATTCTGCAACAAAGATCTACAGTACCTTAGCCTGAAGCATTAGCATCCGGCCCCTCCCTGCAGACTGGAAAAAAAGACAGAATTAAATATTTAGACTGTGCAACCTGTCTCAGGGCATCTACGGCTATCTGAATAAATGCTTAAATTTGATGTTTAAGGCTGAGTTTCAACAGATCATTTTCTTTTTTTTACTGAAGCAATGGTGTTATGAAGATAAGCCGTGGATGAGTGATCTCATACAGACGTCTCATTTTATGAAGCCATGTGATTATCAGACTGGATGAGGTCAGTCTACATTTTGCTAAAAGGTTAAATATGAGTACTGAGTACAAAGCCTATTCAACAGTAGGTTTTATAGATGATTTAATTAGTTTGTGGGTGGCTGTGGCTCAGGAGGAAGAGCAGGTGGTCAATAATCGAAGGGTTGTCTGTTCGAATCCTGCTCTGTCCTAGTAATGTGCTGTTGTTTTCCTTAGACTTCACCCTCCTAGCCTCCAGTGCTGCTACTCACACTGGTGTATGAACTGAAGATTCATTCATTCAGAGTGTGAATGAATAATGGATCCATTGTATGTGCTTTGAATGTGTTCATGGAAAAGTGCTATATAAATCTAATCCATTATCAATCCAATTTACATGACATTAACAAAAAAAACAAAGGAATGGTGGACCACAAGTATACCATTTTTTATTAATACATAATACGACTTAACCGGTATTTCTACACAATGCAAAAATGGTTTGGAATGTGAAGTCATATTTTAACATTTACGTGCTCTCAAACAAAACCAAAGTGAGTTGGACATATGAGCTGACACAAAGAGTGTAATATCACATAAAATAGTAATGCACTCTGATCGGTTTAGTCTTGTAAAGTCAAACTAATTCTTTTGAATAAAAACAAAGCATGTCTGCATGTTCATAAGATGCAGTATTCGGTGCCATGAAAATTACTATCACCTTATGAAGTAAAACCCCCACCTCAAATAAAAATGAAATGTCAACTGAACTTAACATTTGGACTAATCAACTAATCAATTATTCACTTAGCAGAATTAAAGCTTTTAATTAGATAAATGTCTGTGGCAACTAAGACCTCGTCATAAAAACTGACAAATTCAAGACTTGACTACAGTTTTGTTGTTTGTTTTTTTTTACTGATCGGTCAGTGGCTGTATTATACGCTTTATTATTTCTATGGAACACACCATTGTTATAAAATATGCAGCTCCAACCATAAAATCTAACACTTTAACTTACCTGAAGCAATAAAATGGTTTAAGTCAGTCATTTTTTTCTCAATGTTTTTTGTAATTATTGAATATCCTGAGTAAACCACCCTGTAATAAACACTTTAAAAGGGGGATGATCATGATCTCGTCAGGGAGATGAAGACTGACATCAATGTGTTGCGTTTTATTTCTCAATAACAAAATGCTCCAAGAAGACATTTCAGTATTGGCAGAATGTAGCTCTGATAATGGCAGATAGTTAATATTGCATTTCTCACCTGGAATTGCTGAACATGAGGGAAAATAATTACTCAAAACTTAACTACAATTAGAATCCCCTTCATTTTTGATGTTTCAGTCCTGAATCCATCTATTCATTGACTGATTTGAGTGTTTAGTACTTTGATATAGATGACCGGTTCAACAGGTATTTAGTTTAATTCATTTCCAACAGTGTTTTGGCCAATTCCTCTTTTCTACCTCTGCTGTTCATTTTGCCTGAATTACCTTGAAACCTTAAAATAAAAAATAAAAAAAAGATATTTTCAGGACACAAACAGAAACCTTACCTCTTGGTTGTTCAGTAACACACAACCCAGTTCATAGCAGGAGTACGGCTGAACGTAAGAGTTGCTCAGGCGGCCCACCTCATCCCTTGCAGCCAGTTGGAAATACTGGAAAAAAGATTGTTCAGTGCAGTGACACAATAGACCACTCATATTCCAAAACTCCAAATATTGTGTTATTAAAAGGACATGAAAGTACCTGAACGGCATCTTTGGTGTTATGAAGACATCTGTTTATGGCACCGAGAAGCAGGTTTTTTAAGCCTGTAGATGATGCATCTTCAATTCCCTGTAAGACTAAACAAGAAAATAAATACAGTTTGAGTATATCCAGTGAGAAAAACACAATGCACCAAAATAATAAAACATGTTGGTATGAACGGGCAGTCTGTCATCAGTGATGTGAACCATGTACAGTCTGGTACCTTGTGCCATTGTCTGCAGTTTAGATGTGCAGCAGTTGGACAGAGCTTTCCACAGATACAGAATCTCAATCACAGACAGGATGCACAGCTCTTTGGTCAGACTGGTGCTCCGCAGCTTCTCAGCCTGGTACAGTATGTGCACAGACGCACTTTATGATCACTTGAGCTTTGAATTTACAGAAGATAATCAAGCAGATATTTACTCACCCTCTTCATGGAGAATAGCTCGATCTGATTATTCTTGCGTTTGAAAAGTCTTTGAACATCCTTGAAAACTGTAACAGCCCCCTCCAGATCCGCAGTGGCTCCTTGGCACACTATAAAACACCACAATATATAATATTGATTAGAGCTGATACAGAACTGCCCTGAAAGCCTACTTCATCAGGCCTCAGTACCTCCGGTTAAATAGGCGTAGTAGCACTGAGACCAGCGAGACTCGTTCTTCAGTCGCTCAAAGGCCCTGTAGGCTTCCCTGTAATTCAGCTCAATCATGCTGCACCACCCTGAAATGATGAACAATCACACATTATGACACAGACTACAGCTCAGTACGGTGTTTGGAAATCAGAGAGGGAAAATTATACCTATTTCATATAAACACACATGCTGAATCTCCCTCTGGCCTGAGGCCAGATCTAAGGCATCACTGAAGGACGTCAAGGCACTGCTGATCTGGCACTAGAAAGACCAACTTTCTGCAATAAGTTACAGGCTTAAACAATAGGTTTCCAAATCATTGATAGGAATAAAGGTTCTTTAAAGGGATTCACCTCAAGGCGTTGAACTCTGCCTTTGAAAAACATAAAGAGGGAGGAGTTTGGATACGTCGCCTCCCTTTGTTGGAGGATGGATTTGGCCTCCATTAGACCTGTCTGTGTGTCTGTTCCATCCAGAGCGAAGAAGGGCTGCACCACTGTGTGGTACCACAAGAGGGCCAACCTGCAGGGAAACACACCAGTCAGTATCAATTAGTGTTGGAAGGTTACATCTGAAAAGTAAGTGGTAGAGATTGCTTATTGTTAAAAATTGCATTACATTACAACAGCAATAATTGATGAAACTTTAATTATTTCATCAAAGCAATGAAATCTTTTGAGACCGACTACATTTTAATTGCTTTTTCTAATAAATGATCTATATCAGTAATAAGCAGACATGTTCTTAAACACTGTAAGCTAATGTTACACCCTTTTTTCATTTCATTTGAAAAATACTGAAACTACCAGGACTGAAAGGCATTCTGATCCAACAACATGGCCAACCGCCTTCACATGGCTGGCTGTTACATTCTATGTGTAAGCTTCACACCAAAGGGAACAGATTCAGGCCTAACACCTTTGTAATCATCAACAACACTGGTAACAATACTTGCATACTGTATTAAAAAAAAACAAAAAACCCATCATATTTCTAGAAACACAAACTACATACGAATCATTCATTATTAAAGGCAATTAGTTCATTATTAAAGATGTTTTCAGTAAGACCTAAATGGATTTTTAAGCACTCTGTTGTTGACATTTTGTAATCATCAATACAACTGAAGAATTGTTACTAATGAATAGTTTGTCAATTAAGGATAAGTAATTTTCATTTAATGACATTATTAATGTCACAGACACACTGTGGTACGTGATCACCCAAATAAGACGTCTCTTTTCCTTCCTGCACAGATTAGGTTTCCCTTCTTTTATCATATTATCCACAACTGAGATCAGGTTTCATTTGCAGCTAGAATACAGATACGCAAACATACTCACTCACATACTCACGTAGCTAAGGGCGCCTTCATGTCCTTACTTTCACTGGCATATGTCAGCGCTGACAGGCCTTGGAGACGGTCACCAGGGAAACCCAGGAGGTTGACAATTTTCAGTAGGTGTGGAGGCACCATTGAGATGCAAAGATGGAAGAGGCCGTAGCCGAAGCTGACAGAGCCTTTTAGACGATCCAGAGCCTCTGAGCTGATGCCATCCGCTCTGTGTGATGGGCTCGGGCCGGGTGAGGAAGCAGAGTCATGGTTGGAAGGATCAGAGGAAGATGACAGGGTTGGAGATGCTGATGCTGGCTGCTCAGACGCCCGCCTTCTGTGGCCCTCCTGAAGGTGTGTGATGTCACTGTAACATTTGTTATACATTTTCCAGGCTTTACGGAGGATCCAGCCTCCTTTGATGTAAGCTGTTATGAGATAGAAATGTAGGCACAGAGGTCAGCTACAAATATAAAATGGATATTGTATCCATCTGGTAGGACAAGGTTTTTGCAGGCTTCAATAAAATTAATTTAAGACTTTTCAGATGATTCTTAAAGGGGTTACATGAAGATGGATATTCCAAACTCTCAACAGCAAAGGGGAAGTCATGTTGCGGAAGACACTTAAGAGTAACAAAACCACCAATGAATCAACGCTATGTATCCACAGACTGTATCTTACATTGACTAAAATATAAAGCTCATTGTTATCATATTTCTGTCTTATAAAAATCATGAGGTTTCATCACCAGACAAAAACTTATAGCCAGTTGGCTCTCTCTGGAAAGAATTACTTTTATACTTAAAGATAAACAGCACTTTTTTCATAAAGTGTGGGGACGCTTTATACAATAGCTGAAGAATAAGGATTTATCACACCTAATAAATGAACCTAAGACTAGTCTTCTATCGCCTCCATTTCATTCTAGTACAGAGAGCATTTGTATTTCAATTAAGTTTTTTTTTTTTTTTTTTTTTTAATTTTACCGCTGAATGAAATAAAGAATAAAAATGAATGAAATTAACCTAGAGAGAAATAGCTCCACAGATCTATTTTACATAGATGGACTTCTTTTTTTCTACCTTGTGAATGGACTGCTGTGTACTCATTCTCTTGTTGAACATAGCCTTTCTACCACCTTTTTCATACATTGTTGTTACCTCCACCAAGGAGGTTATGTTTTCATCCGCATTGGTTTGTCTGTCTGGTAGCAAGATAACTCAAAAAGCTATGGACGGATTTTCATGAAATTTTCACAGATTGTCAGAAATGGGGTATCCTACAGATGATTAGATTTTGGTGGTGATCTGTAAATTCAGCGCCATCTAGTGGATGAAACTACAAACACTGCCTTGGCAGAGGTCTGCGGTCTCAGAGTGCTTCTCTAGTTGTGTGCTGTTGTTAAAAAACAAACTCAATCAACACATTGGTAACAAAAACAACCAACTCGCAGCCAGTTATTTTTTCAGTCTGTCATACAACACTGTGTCTTATAGTCTTCAAGTGGCATAATAGCTGATAGTTTACATTATATCCCTGTTGGCTTAGCTCTGTTTTTAGATATAAAACAGCCACAGTAAAACCACAAATCACCTGTTTTCCTTAGTTTCCGTTGTTAATAGCTGCACTGACAGCATGTTTTTAATTTGTCTAAAGAAGGTCAGAAGAGTTCCAATTTACTCTTGACAGTAGAGCGACAAATGGTGAACTTACGGAACATAATAGTATCCGATAATAACCTCACACATTCATAATCAAACTCGTGTAGAAGAAATGCTGTGAGAATTTCAGCATCAAACTTCATTCTTTTCATTTAGAGGTGTGTCCAGTTGTTAAAGTAACAGAGCTTCTAGTCTTTGATGCCAAAAGTTACTTCTTTCTGCGGTTCTCGTCCCTTTCTGTTGCTTTCTGATGCTTTGGTCAAAGGCAAAGTATTAGTTTTTGTCACGTTGGACACCGACAGAGTGACTCATTACTCCCTCTAGTGGTCACATAAATCCACTGGAATGGGATACACTTATATTCAGTACATAGTTCTAAAATCCAATACATTGGCATCTTTGGCATAACTTCAGCGCTCTTTAATGTAAACACTTTTATTATATTTTAGGTAATTTTTTTCACCCATAAAGACCCAAACATACATCACCACCCAAAAGCATCTACTGATCTAAACTGTTTAATACCTATTGATCCACTAATCCCATCAATCCATGCAAATAATTGGTGTAAAATTGCAGTTTGTCATCGTTTCATGGTTATCATGGATATTTGATGTATGTGGACGTTCAGAGGCTCCATAGTTACCATGGGAATACCATCGTCTTCTGCATCATTGATTCACCAGTAAAACCCATGGAGTTGGATCAATGACAGTGGATGGAGACACTTGGTTTATGTTCAGTTAATGATAGATTTTACTGAAAGTCACTTTTTCTGCAGTTTTATCAGTTTTGGATACAACAACCCTCAACTTTAGTCTGAGCTTTTATGGACGTCTACATGATCACTAAATTAAATACAGGAAAATACCTGATTTATAGTGCTAAATTACAAAATACAATGGATAAAATTATAAATAAATGGTGGTAAATCACTTAAGGAAAGTTAGATTTAGAGACAATTTCATTTAGGAACTAACATAAAAGTAGAAGTCTTTATAGATTACATTTGACAGTGGAAATACTAAATGGCCCCTTTAATACAATATAAGGTCAACTTCCAACCCCACTGTGAACACACAACTTTAGTGGGTAATGGCTGGTATTTGCTGGGGGTTTCTTTACAGTAGCTTAACATTTGTTAACTTCTCATGTGCCTGCATACCCAGGGTTCCTAATCTAGTTGTTTTCTAGTGCATGAGGCTTCAGATGTGTTCAAGTTTTTTGATTCGACCCAAAAAAATATATTAAATAAATTTTTAAGACTCATTAAAATCATGTGTATGACGAAATTTAGATTAATGCTGGGAAAAACTAGCATTTTGATTCTCTACACACTCCTCCCATTATGCATGAAAAGCACAAAAACAATTGGAACATGATGCGTCAGCCTAATTTGACTTGGCACATCCATATATTACTAAAATGCTGTATGCTTATATACAAACAGACAGATGGAAAGAAAACCAATAATGTGCCTCGTAGTCTCCATGGTGAACCAACAAAGCTTCCCTTACCCGACAGCTCTTGTTTAATGAAAGACAGCACTGCGAGGTAAACCTGGCAGTCTGCAATGATGATCTGTCTCTGAAGTCGCTCGACCGCAGCCACTCCTGACCTCTGAGAGTCCATCTGCCCACACAAACACCGCAAACATTAAAGACTGATGGGACAAAAGAAACCCTCAACATCACAAGACGTATTCAGACAGACTGCATTTAGCTCTATACACTCCACCATACACATTCAATTCATTCAAAGACTCAAGTGTCTACTCACGCTCCTCTTGATCTTGTTTTTAATGGTTTCAATGACTCCAGTGTTTTCACTCTCACACAGCCGCTCTGTAGCCTTGAGGTCCTCAAAGGCCATCTGCATCTTCTCCTCTTCAAATGTCATCATGGCATTCTGCACAGATAAACATCACTGTATGACATTACATGCATAAAACAGACACATGCAATATTCAACAGCCACAATTAATGCTGACAACAGATTTTAATCCTTGATTAAATTTTTGGACTACCCCTTTTCAGTTTCTTCAGCTTCCTTGAGACTTTTTATTGATTGATTTATTTGTTTTGCATACACAGGTCAGAGATGCATGACTTTCTAATGTTTTACACACAATATAGTTATATAAGGAGTAACATTCTTGTACAATGGTCTTCATCATGCATCTTGTTCTTTTTACACATCATTCTCACAAATCTGCCCCTGACTTCAGTTTTTAATGTTTACATTAAAGACAAACAGAACACTATGTGTTTTAGTGGAAACCCTGACTCATAAGACCACCACTTAGTCAATCACACTTCTCTTTTTTTGTACTTGTGTCTGGCTTTGTGCCCAGCAGTGACACAAGGGGAATTCTTGAAACCTCATTATGAAACAAAACTACATTTGAAGTGCCATTTCCGATTTTTTTTTTTTTGTTATTTCAGCACAATTAAAAGCAAAACAGTAACAGACAAGAATAAGTAATGTAAGATGTGTCATCCCAACTCACCAAAAAACTGACAAAACTGGCCCCAAAACTCATCAAAGGACTGTGGTTCCTGTAACAGCAGATAAAGATAAGCAATGAATGGCATGACAATGACAAATCTGATCAGACAGGTAAAAGATCTAAAGAGTCTGGAAGGAGTTTATGGGTGAGGTGAAAAATATGTGTTAAGCCTGTTCCATGCATTAGACACTGAGGTGATTCATTGTGAAGTAGGAACAGGTTTAGGGACAAAGGTTAGGTCAGACAAAAACAGAAAAGCACTGAAACTTGCCTTGTTTTTGTTGCTTTTAAAAGCATCTCCTACTCCCTTAAACCACAAAGACCCAGCACTACTTTTGTGACTATGGAGAGTGTGAATTTTTCGCCTATATTTAACCTTTATTAAATGATTTATCACCATTTATTATAATATTATCCTCCTTATTTTGCATTTTTTTCAGTGTAAATCATGTATTTTCCTTTAAGTCACAGATCCGGTAGATGTTCAGAAAAACTCACATTAATGTTGAGGATTATTTAATCAGAAACAAAGAAAACTGAAGAAAGTTACTTTTTCACCCAAGATATTACTAACTGAATGTAATAACAAGTGTCTCAATCCACTGTCATTGCTCTAACTCCATGGGTTTTACTGGCGTTACTGTCAATCAATGTTGTAGATGGTGTTTCCACAGTAACTAGAGTCTCTGAACGTCGAAATGGATCATATTTGATGATTAGGAAAAGAATATCTGTATTTTACAGGAATTATTTACATGTATTGATAGGATTGCTGGATCAACAGGGATTAAACAGTTTATATCTGTAGATGGTTTGTGTCGCTGGTGGTTGTTTGTGTCTCTATGGGTTAATGTAACAAACAGTATTTGACAGTGCATTGTATCAAAAATATGCCTCTTTCAGGCTCATTCTCAGTTGCTGTGTGTGCATTTGTCACTTCCCTCAATCATTTTTGCTGATGCAATAGAAAGAGGATGACACCTAGTGCTAAACGCAATTAGTGGGAGAAGTGACATTTAAGCTGTCACCAGGGGTCAGAACACATAGGGGCTGCCCTTCTAGAACATCAACATGCAACTTGAAAGCAACACTTCCTGAGATAGTTGAGCCTCTGTGAAGATGAATACGCTTCAATGAGAAGGAACCACGACAGATAGAAAACACACTTCTTCTACATAAAGTGATTGCTGTAGTTTTTTTCCTTTCTTTTTCACATTTATCAAAGTGTCTTTTGTGGAGGAAATGTTTTAGCCCTCCTCCTCTGAACTCATGTATAGGCTATGAATATCCCAGACAAAATGAGTATTCTACAGTACATCTATGAAAATGCAAGTAAATCAAAGATCATTTGTAGTGAATGTAAACTGCTGATGTGTTGTGCAGGATTTTGCCCTGGGATATTTTTGGTCAAAAGAAGCCCTCTTACATACAGTACAGTAGAGAATGCATCATTGCAACAATAACAGAATTATTAGGTGGCATACAGTGAGTAGCTGGGTGTGGATATTTGCTCAGGGTATCCAAACATGATGAATCCTGCTTGTGACCTGATCATATGGTGCTACACTAAACAAGCGTGACAGAGATGCTGGTGTTTCTTGTGCAAGCTAAGCACAAGCACTGCTTAGGGGAGTAACACATATACCAGAGCTTCTATTTTCATACCAGCTGCCCACATTAGTTTAGTGCACAGAACATTTCAGATCCCCTGCAGAGAACCCATGAAAGCGTCCATCAGTGAAGTGTTTCCCCGGTGCTAAAATGTCAGAAAGCCTGTTGTCTCTGAAGCAAACACAGACCTGTAAGCTCTGAACAGCTCGTCGCTCTCCTTGAAGCCATTGTTGAGGAGCATATTGATGCCTTTCAGTGCCAGCTCTGCGTCGTTGATGTGCTCCGACTTGTCTTCCTCCACGCTACCCGGTGCTGGTTCTGTCGGGTCCGCCATTTATTTATCCGATACCGGAGCACAGGAGCTGAACGCGGCCGAGGAGGGAGGGAGGGAGGGAGGGAGCGCGCGGTGTGTCTGGGTAGTTTACTTACTTACAGCCTCAGTAGTCTCAGCCAGTTGCGCAGTTTAGGACGAACATACTCATAGTTAATATTTATCAGAGACTATTAGTTACCGAAGGCGTCCATTTAACTCAGGGATACCTAGCATGAGTAGTTAACGGTTGTACAGCGGTGTAGTGTCTGTTCTGTTCCGTATTCTGCCGCCGGACCGGTGGTTAGTGTGTTCCCGTGCAGACAGGAAACCCGCTGCCTTCCTGTGTCATCGGATTTTACCCTTTTCAAAGAGAATCACAAGCAACTAAAACGTATAACACTAAAATAAGTAACACCTGGTCCAAGTTAAGGTTCAAAGTATACAATTTGTTTTATTTTGTGTAAATTGTAAAGTTGTGTGTCATTTTGAGCTATGTACATTAAAAGATAAATCAGGCTTTACTAACATCACGGAAGGCAACATTAGAGTGGGCGTGGTTAGTTTTGGTTGAGGTCGAGTCAGCCAATGGGATGTGAGCTGAGTGATGCCCAAATCTGTCAAGGATCCAAAAAAAAGTCCCTTGTTTCTAGTTCCAGATTATAGATAGAGTACGTGAACTCAGAACTGCTACGAAGTGTAATTTTTGAACATTTCACATAAATAAATTTATGTTTGCTCCACTAGTGAAACTTATGTGCACAAAATGTGATATGATTTGTATCTGTCATAAACACAAAACCAACACTAAGCCTAATCTAATACCACACAAACCATCCTAATGTTAATGTCATTACTGAACAGACTTATGAAACATTCATAGTGCCACTGGAAAATTTAAGTAAACCCTTGGATTTACTGTCTAAACCATCATTAAAATGACCATAAATATCTAAGTAAAACTACTGCAGAGTAGCTTCAGAAAAAAAGAGTTATCCACCATTTGGAACAACCCAACTGAGAGCCCAGACCTGAATCTGGTGTAGATACTGTGGAATGACCACGAGAGTCACTCATACCAGACATCCTAAATAACTGAGTTGAAATAGCTCTGTGAGGGGGAATGGTCTAAAAATCCTCCTGAACAGCAGCTTATTCCTGCCAAAAGAGGATTAATCAGTTATTTAATCCAAGAATTCACTTACACTGGTCTACTTCTTTTTTTTTTTTCCTTTTTTTTTTTTAAAGAAATGATCTGCCTCAGAGATTGCATGTGCCAAATCTTACATACTTAAATGAAATGAATTAGAAAACAAACAATAAAAGTGCTGATTAGCTGATGTTTTCCATGTATATGATGTAGTATTATTGCACATATTGGTCATATTGGTATTATACAATAAATTTATAAATATTCCACTAGAGGGAACCTATAAAGTGAATGTATTATAATGTGCAAACAGTGTTTTGAAGTAGATCTGGTAGGTCTTAGACAGTCCCTAAGTAAAATCCATTCTCTCATTAATGCCAACCAGCATTTTTGACTTAATATTTCTTTATTAGTGATTTAAACCTAGCAGTTTCACTGCTTCTACTTTGGAGGCATTTTACTTGTAGACCAGTGTTACTTTTTCCTGCAGCATTATGAGCATTTAATAGCAACAAAAACATGAAATATTATAACTGTTTGGTCTTATCTTAACAAGACTGTATTTGTTTTTACTTGTGAATTAGATGCAAATCAGATCACATTTTTTGATCCATGCAGAAAATTATGTTTTTCAAAGGATTCACATACTTTTTCCCCATCAGTGTGATGCCATTATGAACTCTATTTTCCTATGAAAACAATACACATATGTTACGGAGTGTTACACAGGCGTGAATCAGAGACTTCACGAATTGTATATCTTAGATAACAAAGCAATGTCAATCATGGCCATTGTCACAAATCAAATAAATGTAAGAGTCACTCAAAACTTATGGCACTGAGAAGTACTGCATTTATAAAGAACAATAACTGGACAAATTACACATTGTTTACACATCTGTGGTCACAAAACAGGAATGCAGATAAAACATGTCCAATTACCATGCAATAGTTTTTCTCCTTTCACAAATTCTTTCCATAAATCTACAAAGCAGGTAAGTAAACTCTTGCAGGAAAATTTAAATGTGAATTTCAATCACAATATGTACTGTATACGGCAGGGGTATTCAAATCCAGTCCTCGAGGGCCTGTATCCTACATGTTTTAGATATTTCCCTCTTCTCCCACACCTGGTTCAATTATTGATCAGCTCATCATCAAGCCTGATAATAATGTAATGGGTTCCAGGTGCGCTGGAAGAGGGAACTATCTAAAACATGCAGGATACCGGCCCTCAAGGACTGGATTTGAATACCCCAGGTATACGGGCTAAATGGTCCCAGTGTGACTGACCTGAATTTTTGATGCTAACTGTAGCTCTAAATCTGTTTTGGTTTAATATTGGTTATGTCACTGGCAGGTAATGGTCCACAAAATCTATCATGTGCAGATTTTTGCATTCATGACCCAGAATAATGCATAAATGTCTATTAAAGTAGCTCATCAAACCCTGAAAATGTCACTGAACTGAACAGTTTTGGGTGTAAACTGAAAATGATTGTAATGCATAGTCTAGAATCTAACAAACAAAAAACAGAAAATCAACTTATAATGTTGATCTGAACAAAAGCACCATCAGCAAAGGCATTTCATTTGATTTCTTAAAGTGCTGGTTTGCCCATATTGTAGCTCTGACCAATCACAAGCATATTCAGGAGCATTTGATTGTCGACAGAGAATAAATGAGCCAACACATCAGACTGTAAAACACTCGTTAGAAAAAAAGCATTCATGAATTGGTGCCATAATACATGATTTTATCACAAAATAAATATAAAAATGCTTAAGAGAGCAGCAAATATTATGAACATGTAAGCTGCTGCTCACAACTCAATTATACACATACACCCACATACACAGACGCACACTGAAGTACAAATAAAACACACCTGTAATATGTACATTCTTACACACACACACACACACACACACACACTCTCTTTCTTGGTAACAGATTGCACATGGATGGTGGTGGACGTGGTCCCAAGGTTTGGTAAAGATGCTGTGAGACGCACTCATTTAACCTGCAGGACACTCTTTGAGGTTCACTGGACCAAACACAGCCGTCAGCCTGTTGAAGGAGACCGAGTCCCCATTGATCCTCATGTCCTCGATGCATCCCACGAAGGATGACGTGACAGGAAGTGTCTGCTGTTTTGACATCTCTGCAGGACAAAGGCACAGACTGTGAACTTCTGAGTAAAAGTAATGAAGACGTGTCATTAACGTAAATAATAATGAAACTAATGTGAAAACTCAATACAAACTACAATGATTAATGCGAATACTAAACAGAATTGTACATTTTTATTTTTCTTGTGTGTTAATTGGTATAATTATTATTATACTATTATAATAATAAATTTTTTTATGCTTTTATTAATTTGTATTGTGTTTCTAGTGTTCTGTACAGCACTTTGGTCCACTGTGGTTGTTTTAAAGTGCTTTATAAATAAAGTTGGACTGGATTGGATTGGATAATGGTTAATGGATGTACATTAATAAAAGAGCTTTGTCCGAAACATAGGATATTTAATAACTTCTTTCTAAACCAGTACATTTTAGAGAAAAATGCACTTGGAGTATGCCTGAAAAACAATATTAATTATTAATATCAATAATTCATCTTTTCTCCTTCAACCTACTATATCTAGATTCTTTCTTTTTGTGTTTTTGGTTTACTTCTATACATTCTAATTCACCGAACATTCATACAGCAGTGTGAGAGATACTGGAGACACAGTGGGTGAAGTGTCTTGCCCAAGTACATATGACTAAGACAGAGTAGGATTCTAACCCTAAACCTTCAGTCATTGGACAACCCGCTCCACCTCCTGAGCCATGGCTTCTCAAAAACATTCTAAGATTTTATTTGGTGCACCGTATATACATCTTCAGTTTCGATTATTATAATTAATTAAAAATTGTAAAACAGGAAGAAAAAAAATTGAGAAATAGGATCCAAACTGAAAGACAAGTAGCAAGTAAAATAACAGCTAATGGAAACTATTTCTAAAAAGCCATCATCTGTCATATCTCTAACTGGTGTCTGCTGCTGTCACTTCAACACACACAGTATTTATGTCTGTTATGTTGTAACAGAGGATTCAACTGCATGACCCTTTCTCATCTTAACATTTCTTAACGTGTCAAATAACAATCAGTGCTGTTGTGAACTCTTACTTACCAGGAATGCCACCCACATACAGGGGGTATTTGGTCAATGATGGGGTGGATAATGGTGGTCCAATCTTATAGTTATCCACTGTATCCACATGCAGCTGCACAACATGTTTCCTCTTGATTACTACAAGACACACAGATATTTTCTATCACTGGATGCATCAAGGTTAAGCAACAGTTGTAGATTTAATAAATGTACATTGATTTTACCTGATATTTTATGAAACATTCCATCACACAGTGTTGTCTTTGGCTGCACTGACACCATAAACTCTCCTTTTCCATTATTCACTTGTGCCACTACCTGCAAACAGGATTTATATGAGATGTTTTAACTGACATTTACAGGAAGTGCATGCCAAGATAAGGTCTGGAATAATTGTAGAATCTTTTTCATGTGTTATATAAATGCAAAGAAAAGAAAAACAAGGACAAAGACCCAAGAGGAGCACATTTGAGTTTGTGTATCTATATTATAAATGCCAAGTGGCCTCTGTGTGCGTGCATACATGTTTGTGTGTGTGTGTGTGTGTGTGTGTGTGTGTGTCTGGGGATTCACACAAAATCCAGATAGAGCTGACTGCTGCAGTTTGGTATACTTATGTATCTTTGGTAAAGGAACATAGCAACAAAAACGGCAAGTTGATAGGAGTAATATTTTGGGAGATATGAGTAATTTTGGAATATACAGTAACAGCCTTACAATCACATTGCTATACCCAGAATGCTTTGGTGGTGACTGCTGGACAAATGTGGTACAGCATGCATAAATACACAACAGCATACAAACTACCACATCTAGAACCCCACAGTTCCACACGCCATCGTGCCATCTTCTTTGCAGCCCTTTCTTGGGGCAGCAGCATCAGAGCCAGTGACACTAACAGATTTCATAAAGTTATTAAGGAGGCTGGCTCTGTAATCAGTCTGAGGCTGGACAATTCTGAGTCCATGGTGGAGAGGAGGACACTAAAAAAACTGATATCCATCATGGAAAAGGATGAGCACCCTCTCCACCACACACTGAACAGACAGTGGAGCACATTCTCGAAAAGACAGCTGGAGCTCCGCTGTCGAACAGACAGATACAGGACATTCTTCCATCTTTCCAAAAATTCCATCTCACTCTATAAAAGCTCACCTCTGTCTGATGTTTCTGGTTATCAATGCATTTGCACTTAAATGTCATTTTGTACCTTGTTTTGTTTTTCTACTTGTTTTGCACATTATAGTTATTATCCAGATTCAACCAGATGTTTTTATACTTCTAATTTATTATGTGTAGTGTTTTAGTGTTTGCTCATGTGTTGTATGTCTTTTTTTACTCATGTTTACTGTGGTATTCTGTTGTTACTGTATGTGTGTCAGGCCGCTGCTACACTGTAATTTCCCAGTTCTTTCTATCTATCTATCTATCTATCTATCTATCTATCTATCTATCTATCTATCTATCTATCTATCTATCTATC
>JAQQZY010000010.1:18694521-18721762 GCA_030068375.1 Ostorhinchus rueppellii | reverse complement strand
TCTATCTATCTATCTATCTATCTATCTATCTATCTATCTATCTATCTATCTATCTATCTATCTATCTATCTATCCCCTCAGCACAAATATTCTGGGTAGTGATATTGCATTTAAGTGAAGCTGTCATACCTCTCCTCTGAGCATGTAGATACTGAGATAATGGCCCATCACGGGTCCATATCGGTTGAGGTTTAAATCACCAACATGGAGCAGTAACCCAGTCGGGCTCCTCGGCCGAATATTAAACAGCAGCTCGAAACTGGAGTCGAAAGCAAACGACTCATCTGAAATAGACAACACACTATCATCAGCATCAGTACATTTATAATCACACATGAATGTTTACAGAATGAACAGACAGCCTTGACATCTACATATTAATTAATAACACAGTTTCCTCCTGTAAATCAGACTCTTTCTGACTTAACTTACAGATAAAATATTTTTTAGTTTCGTAACAGTGTGCATGAGGGAATTGGTGTGTGAGTAATTTCTAAGGAATTCTATTCAACCCATAAAGACCCAAACATCCACATTGAATAAAATCCTCTATTGATGAAAACTGCTTAATACCTGTTGATTGACTAATCCTATGAATACATGTCAATAATTTGTGTAAAAAACAGTTCATCATCTTTTCGGGGTCATCAGATATGACCCACGCTCGGTTTAAGTTCAGTTATTGATATCTTTGCTGAAAAAGTTCATTTTTTTCCCAGTTTTCTCTGTTTCTCATGTAATAAACATCAACTTTAATCTGAGCTTTTATGAACATCTACATCAGAGGTGGCCAACCATGGTCCTCGAGAGCCACAATCCTGCATGTTTTAGATGTTTCCCTCTTCCAGCGCACCTGACAGTCATTATCAGGCTTCTGCAGAGCTTGATGAAAGGTTTATCATTTGAATCAGCTGCATTGGAAGAGGGATCCATCTAAAACATGCAGGATTGTGGCTTTCGTAGACCAGGGTTGGCCACCACTGATCTACATGACCAGTGAATGAAATAAAGGCACATACATGATTTTCACTGAAAAAAAGCTAAACACAGAGCATAATATGATAAGAAATGGAGAAAAATCACTTAATTTATAAAGACCCAAACAGATACTGGCAACCAAAACCATCTACTAATGTCAAGTGTTTAATACATGTTGATCCATTAATCCTATCAATACATGTAAATAATTGGTGTAAAATACAGTTTGTCATCTTTTCATGGTCATCAGACACCCATTTGGATGTTCAGAGGCTCCGTAGTTACCATGGAAACACTGTCATATTCTACAACACTGATTCACCAGTAAAACCAGTGGAGTTTGGTCAATAACAGTGGTTGGAGACAATGGGTTTATGTTCAGATATTGATATATTTTACTGAAAAAAATCACTTTTCTTCTGTTTTCTCTGTTTTTGATATAATAACCCTTACCTTTAACCCAAGCTTTTATGAACATCTACACGATCAATGAATTTAATAAAGACAAATACCTGATTCTCACTGAAAAACTGCAAAACACACAAGACATTATTATAAAAAAAACGGTGAAAAATCACTTAAGAAAAATTAAATAGAGAGAAAAAAACTAATTTGGAACTGCCACATAAGCCTTTATGGGTTAAATTTGCAGATGATACTGCTGATCCTATTTACAGAGATAATTGGCACACTCTATACTCAAAATCAATCCAATTAATTTCCAGAGCAGAGGGTTTGATTGGATGTACAGCAGGAGGAAACCATTACATTGATCCAGAATTCATCCATCTGCCAGCTTTATCAGGGTGTTTTCAGAGAAATTCACTCACTGATAATAACATGTGCTCCATTCCCTGAGAAATAAG
Source organism: Ostorhinchus rueppellii (assembly GCA_030068375.1). Taxonomy (NCBI): domain Eukaryota; kingdom Metazoa; phylum Chordata; class Actinopteri; order Kurtiformes; family Apogonidae; genus Ostorhinchus; species Ostorhinchus rueppellii. The sequence goes on along the minus strand of JAQQZY010000010.1, from coordinate 18,719,918 downwards.
CCCCTTTTTGTGTTTGTCCCTCGAAACAGGGGCCAGCACCGTGGTTAGTTGATGGATCTGTCATTGGCGCTCCGTTCATCTTGAAATTGCGGACACAGCCAGACACACTGTGCTTTGGTAAACCTTTCCCCTGAAAATAACACAGTAAAAACAGGCATTTGAAATAAGGCGTTCCAGATTTTTTTGTGTGTGTGCGTGTGTATTTGTGGTGTTTTATGTACCTTTAACTGTTTATGGAGGGATTCTGGGACACTCCCCAGGTACACAGGTGACATGAACTGCTGCATGGACATCAGCTCAGCATTTGTCAGCTGACCATCCAAGGCTCGGATACCATCCACAATCAACCGGAATTTTTTCTTTTCCAAACTGAATATGACCTAGAAAGCAACATATTCACCATTAACCTCATGAATGCTTAACTTTATTCTGGGATGATCATATTAATGTTGCATTCACTGACCGAGTGCCATTTCCCATCACTGTACTTCTCCCTGTTGAAGATCTCCCTCGCTTCACCTACAGACAGTCTGATTCTACCTTTGGACATGTATAAAGCAAGATGTGAGCGCCCTCCTCTGGTAGCAGCGAAGAACAGCAGACCTTCCTGGGATCGAGTCCTGACATCAACAGAGAAGTGTGGTCTGGGAGGGATGAAGAAAAACATCAGCTTCAGTAAATATTTAGTTCAAACAAAGCTGTTGTTTTCTGTTTGAGTGAATAAATTCAGCTCCAAACGTTTCTTTATGAAGGGAACACACGTAAATTCATTCCTAAAATGTAACATCTGTCGTTAAATGAAGGCCTAAAGCCTGGTTTGTATCATTCTGGAACAGTGTTTTTCAACCTTGGGGTCACCTGGAATTCAAATGGGGTCACCTAAAATTTCTAGTAACTGATAAAAAAAAAAAAAAGAAAAAGAAAACTTACTAATAAAAACTATATGGTGAGTTGACAGAGACAATCACAGACATGACAAACTGTGAAGCTGAAGCACTGTGGCCCTGTTTATGTCAAATGTTCACTGTGGTCGGTTTCAGATGCTGCAGCTCTTTCATAATTCATAGTTTGAGTTATTGTTTGTTCAGTATTCACTGTCAGCCTTGTAAATCCAAACTGGACTGACTGTACATATCCTGACCAAGGAAAATCCAATTCTCACTTTGTGCAGTAATCTGAACCTGGCTTTTCTGCCTCCATCCATAATAATATACATTATATAGACTAAATGTTGTCTAAAATTAATATTTATTTACAACATTGTACAGCAAACTATTACATGATCAAAAACAAATTAATTTTAGCAAAACGTCTCCGTTTTGAATGTCTGGGGTTGTCAGAAATTAGTGATGCTAAAATGGGGTCAGGAGCCAAAAAAGGTTGGAAACCACTGGTTTAAGAATGAAATGGGAGTCAGACCTCAATGTTATAATCGATGAACAGTTTTGGACAGGTTATTGTCAAAACAGCTTTTCAACTATTATCAATGCCGGTAGAGATTAATCAGCTATAATATTAACCCATAAAGGCCCAAACATCCAGTGTCAACAAAAAACATATACTGATTAAAACTTTGTAATGCCTGTTGATCCACTAATCTTATCAATACATGTGAATAATTGGTGTAAAATACAGTTTGTCATCTTTTCATGGTCATCAGATATGACCCATTTGGAAGTTCAGAGGCTCTGTCGTGAACATAGAAACACCATCATCTTCTACAGCTTTGATTCACCAGTAAAACCCATGGATGACATGGTTACAGATGGATGTTTAATGATCAGTTAATGATAGACTTGCTAAAAAAGTTACTTTTTCTTCCGTTTTCTCTATTTTTGATATAATAACCCTGAAATTTACTCTAAGCTTTTATGAATATCTACATCAGGAGTGGCCAAGAAAGCCACAATCTCCAATTTAGATGTATTCCTCTTCCAGCACACCTGATTCAAATGATAAACCTATCATCAAGCTCTGCAGAAGCCTGATAATGACCGTCAGGTAGGGCTGTGCAATTAATCGAATTTTGATCACGATTTCGATTTTGTTGTCAAACGATCTCAAAACTCATATAATTGAGTTGAAACTATTTCTTTCCCGTTTTTCTTTACACAATGTCAGAGACGCACATGCACATTCCATTCCATTCCATTGCAAAACAGCTGTAAAGTACATATTTGTAACCAAAATGTATTTTCAATTCAAATGTTTCAATAAAAAAAGTGATTTTTGAGAGAGAGAAATGCTGAATAAATGCATTCTGAAACTCAAAATTAATCATTTGAGTAATCGTGATTTCAATATTGACCAAAATAATGCTGATATTGATTTTTTCCATAATCCCAACCGTCAGGTGTGCTGGAAGAGGGAAACATCTAAAACATGCAGGATATGGTTCTTGAGGTCCATGGTTGGCCACCCCTGATGTACATGGTCAGCAAATTAAATATAGGAATATATTCACTGAAAAATGCAAACTACAGAATATAATATCACAATAAATGGTTAAAAAAAAATCACTTAAGAAAGATTAAATAGAGAGAAAGGTTCATTTGGGAACTACCACAGAAGCTACACTGGGTCTTTATGGGTGAAAAAAAACACACCCATATAAATGTCTCACGAAGGCGTCACATGTCTCTGCTTGTATTTTCTTTACGACGGTATTGTGAAATGGTGCGGTGAGATGAACCTTTCACCTGGGCTGAAGGACTTGCAGTGGGAGGCTGTAGCTCAGACTGCTAGCCGGGCCCCCCATACGATAGGCATGTTGAACCAGGGCTGGTAGTGCACATGTGGATACGCTCTCATTTACTGCCTGCATCACACCCTCCTGAAACAGAGAGAAACACGAATAGTTAGGGACAAAACGATCCAAAGATGGCTCATAAAACACTCAGAAAAGGAGGAGCTGCAACTTTACAGTGAGACACAAGTAAGAATAATAATAATTAAATAAAAGGGTTAACAGAAACATTTGGTATCATGACTGGACATAACCAAAGAAAAAAAATAATAATAAGATGAGGAAAATGAATAATTTACACAGAATTTATATTTATCTGGAGCATGTGTGCTTTATTTCATTTTTTTCTTCTATTTTCATAATAAGCCAGAACTCAGTTATTATCTCCCAAAAAGCCTGCTATAGCCCACATATGTAGGCCATTTACTATCATGTGATATTATTAAAGAGCCAAGAATGACCTAGATTTATTCATAAATGACAACTGATGTTTCAATTTTACAGTTACAGCTAAAAATGTCTCCACTATGGCCACAAGAAGGTTTTCACTCTTCTATTGTGGTTATTAATGGTAGCACCGTGTTAGATCTGTGGGCACTGATATAGAATTTATGCTGCACAGATACAATATAATGATCAGACATGTCATATAAACTCTGTGTGTTGGTGAAGATTTCTATTAGACGTTAGAGTATCAGTATCTGAATGCTTTCCATCTCCTCTTTGGTTAAATTCTCCTTGAAAACTAGTAGTTATCTAAGCTTTTCTGTGAACTCATGCAGTTGAAGTGTAGGTGGTTTGGATATTGCTCTAAAATGTAATACATCAAGTGAAGCTCATGGTGATTTTAAGAGATAACGTCACTGTTTTGAGGAAATAAATAAGGGATAAAACACTGGGTATTTCATGTGTGGAAGGACATCCATGCTTCTCATTGGCTGTATGTTCAGAAATGACAAATCTGGGCTCAGACTCGGAAAATCAAGAGATGCACATTTAGATTTTGGCGTTAAATCAGGCTGTTTTGTAGCCCTGGAACCAGACACATCCGCACATCTGGCCCTTCACTCCCATTCAGTGATTTCAACAGATTTTTCACCACCCTTTATCTGATAATAGGTGGGTCTGATGTGATTTGCTGCAGGTCTGTCCAGGTTTGGGTTTTGTCAGAGGCTGTTGCTCTGATTGGCTGCAGGTTTATCCAATTGCATCCAGAGACATTTTTGTCTGAACACAAATGAACTCAGAGGACTCATTTTATAATCTGTCTGGAAATGACAGTCTAGGTGTTTAGTGTAGCCCGTCTTTTGATGCAGCATCTCTCGCCACAGTTTTCAATTATATATAAGCTTTAAATAAAAACGAACTTGAAATACATATGAACATTCCCATTTGTCCTTACAAATAAGGTTTGCTTTAGGGAAATGAACATTTTAAAACAAGAAATCACAGACATTCTACTGCATCTATTAGTGAAAGTTACTGTGCTCTAGAGAAATGATTAGTAATTTTATTTGTCATGATCAGGGGAGTTAAAATGCAGGTGCTTGTGAATGACTGTTAGAAAGTGGCTCACGACTGAGTTACATGAAAGAAAGAGACATGAACTCATTTGATACTTGTTATTCACATGATTGTTATTATTAGTAGACAGACAGATCTGACGAGATGTAACATTCAAACATTCATGCAACTTTTTTTATTGAAATATATTGGAACTCAGTGAGTTTGCACAAAACAAACAACAATTATGTGGAATCTGACAGTTTCTCATATCAATATCATTATTAGATTCTTGTCATCATCAGCAGGTCTTCTTCACCTCTGGAAACAAGGCAGCAAAGAACAACGTCAACATGGAAATCATTTATTCACATTTAACAGTATGGCTTTTATATTATACATGGATAATGAATGCAACCAAAGTAGTCAAGCCATATAACATACGTAACTATACCTTAACCCATAAAGACCCAGTGCAACTTTTGTATCAGTTCCCAAAAGAATTTTTCTCTCTAGTCGACCTTTCATTTGATTTATCACCATTTATTATCATATTATCCTGTGTATTTTGCATTTTCCCTGTAAATCATATATTTTCCTGTTTTTAAAGATGGGGTCCGAGATGTTTTCCTGGAGCATTTTTTACTCTATTGCTAAAAATCTCCTTCACACCCCAATTGCAAACAATTAATTAAATGCTCTGACACAACAATTAAATGTTTTAGTCACCTGTGGGACTGACAGGACTGAAAAAAACAGCATCCAATCATTTTGAGCACCCACACAAAATGATTGAACGCTGATATGTCTATCAAAATCAACTGCCATTTGTCCCGCCTCCTGCACTGCACATTCTCTACATTTTCAAAATGTAGCCTGCTTGAGCCGTTTTTCTAACATCTCAGACCCTACCTTTAATTTACTATATTTATTTTAGATGTTCATGAAAAATCAGAGTTAATTCAAAGATTACTATAGCAAAACAAAGAAAACTGAAGAAAAAGTGGCTTTTTCAGTCCAATTTCTCATTAACTGAACATAAACCCAGTGTGTCCATCCACTGTCATTGATCCGACTCCATGGGTTTTACTGATGAATCAATGATTTAGAAGATGACAGTGTTTCCATGGTAACTTCAGAGCCTCTGAACAGCCAAATGGATCATATCTGACGACCACAAAAAGATGACAAACTGTATTTTACACTGGTTATTCCCATGTATTGATAGGATTAGTGGATCAACAGATATTTTAAAAAATGTAGGTTGCCGGTGGTGAAGGCTTGGGTCTTTACGGGTAAAAGACAAATCTAAATAGTTTCAGGTGAAATAAGATGAATTTCCAACAGACAGATCAACAACCTCATTTATTGGCAGGATAACACATAATTGAAACTGCTGGAATTAATCAATCACAGGTTATGGGTGTACGAGTCAAACCCTCACCCTCTTAGATGTGCGGTCCAGCATCATTTGGATGGGACTGTGGGCAGTACACACATCCAGAAGGACATTCCCTGAAGCCTGGAAGTTGCTCAAGTCCTCAGCTTTGTACAGATTGGCCGGCCTGCAAATAGAGCAATATTTAAAATAACGTAGTGCACAATTCACCTCCTGTAATAACCTTAAAGAATAGTAAAGCCTGAGCGACTGGGAGATTACCGTCTGGTGTAGAGGTTGGACACGCAGCCTTTAAACGTGTCTTTTCCGAGGAAAAGGGTGCCACTTGTGTCAGGTATGGTTGCACTGCCGCTCTGCTCTTGACCCCTATCTTCATCATCGATGTGGAAGTCAACCCTGTTTATAAAAGTCAACATACTCAAGTCACTGCTCAGTACTTGCCTACTTTTTAAAAATTTAATATTTGATTTCAGCAACAAGTTGCCAGGTGGTGATATAGCTAGATTAAGATAAGACTAATAGTATAAATTGAATATTTTTCATTAATTTCACTCAAAGGGTTCATATTTTGTTAAATTCACTTTTATTAGTCTTTGGTTCATTTATTTATTTGTGTATTTGGACTTTAATAGTTCATACAATTTGAATCTGAACCCTCCAGGTGCTGAGAAAAGTATCTTTATATTTATTCTACAACCTGTTTTAATTCCTGCTTAATTTGTTACATTTTTTAACTAGTTACATCCCAACATTTGCACATATAAGGTCAACACTTCTGAAGAATATTTCTCTGAGTCCGACGTAATTGTTTATCAGCAGCAGCGGTTGTAGCAACTGAAAATATGTTCAAACTTCGAGAAGATTATCTAAAATGTTGAGTTTTTGGTTGAATTAACTAACACAAGTGGTTGAACGGGACAGAAAGCACGGTCAACAACCTGGAGGGGGTGGGGCATGAAGTAGGTTATTTACATTTAAAGGGCCAGCGCTCAAAACGACCTTTCTGGTGTCATTACTCAGAAATAGGGTTGAAGATGGACCTGTGGAGTTGAATTAATGAAGAATTCACATCCAAGCAGAGCATTTACAGTTTATGTAGACCACAGGGAAACATTTGAAAACGCATAAATTCTATTTAAAACAGCAAAATATTACTCCTTATTTCTCCTCCCAGGTAAGTTAGTTGAAAGTATGTTCATTAATACCTTTGACCTCTTCTGGTTACAGTCAGATAATGCCACTGGCCGTCGTTGTACTGTCTGTTTGACTTCCACATCTTGTCATTAAGTTTGAGAGTCACATAGCCATCATCCAATGCAAGATTCAACCCATTAGCCTGGAAAATACAGAAAGAGGGTTAAGTACTGAATTGAGTTCTATGAAAACATCTGACTTCAGAGTAAAGTCAAGCACCGACCAGCTCTTTGTCCTGCAGGAGAAGACCCTGATTCTCCGTGCTCTTGAATCCCAGGGAGACGGTAACATCATTAGCCAGACTAAATCCAGCCAAATCAGCCGATAGGGAGCTCTCCAAACTGAATTCTGCCTTACGGGAAACCTAGGTAAGAATGAGTCAGTTAATTTTTAAGTCTAGTTTAGACCCGAGTTGACTGTATAAGCCAATTTGTAAAATTATAAAGAGAAGCTGAGGTAAATGTCCTACCAAAGAATCCCTGGGACATCCTTTACTGATGCCCACTTGCTCGTCAACAACTTTAAAGATTTTATTCAGCTTCAGATTCTTCAAGCATCCTTTATATGGTGGTAAGGTGATGTTATGTCTGTTTGGACAGAAAATCAATTGTTAATTATCCTTACAAAATTGGAAAAAGACTGACCATTATCCCTATGCTGTATGGAGAGTGATTTAAAAGAAAATTCATCATCACTTACATCTCCCTTATATCTTGGGGTATACCACCAACGTAGCATTCTTTAAAGGCGTTGTGATTGTGTTCAGCTTTGGCCTTCACAGTTTCACCTGCTATGCGGAGGGTAATTGTTCCAGTTTTGCTAACGACGACGATAACGTCTGTCCACTCATTTTTCATCTGCAGAAAGAAGAGAAGCAAAATGCAATTCAAAATACTTTTTTTTCCCACTCGTGTCATTTACTAGTGTCAATAGAAATAATCTATTGTTTGTGATATTCTGTTCATGCTTTCTTTTCTTATATTTCTAATTTAATAAGTCTTACTTATTTTATTGTATTTTTTTCTTTTCGTCTTTCTGCACAGTTTACCCAGTTCTTGTTCTCATTATTGTTACCATTATAATTATTACCACAGTTGTTATTGTTAATATTGTTAATATTTCCTTTTTGGGGTCTTCGTCACCTTCTTCTTTTTTCTACCCCCCTTCACTTTCTCCCCCCTGTTTCTTCATGTCAGGTCTGACATCCAAAAGTGGCTCAACAAAACTCAAAATAAAGACAGTAGAAAATCAAGGTGAGCCTCGTATACTTTATGAAGTTTCCCTTCATAAGGCAGTCAGATGACCATTCTGCTTTATGATGCTGGACAAGACAAGTTAAAAAAAAAAAAAGAGATTTTTATATACATGAAAAACAGGATCACTTACCGGGAATATTTTGCTATTGGAATGTGGAGCTGCATCTTTGAAGACATTACTACGTAGATAAACAACACCCTTTTCAACTGTCACAGCAATGTATTCCTCCTATGATTTAAAAAAAAAAAAAAGAGAAAAGAAAAAATGATTGCAAACAAGTCCTTTATTTTAAATAAAGGTGGAGCAGAAAGTAAAGTTTATAAAGAATCAAATGGTTAATGATTCACCTCAGTTCCAATATAAAAGAGCAAGCTGTTTTCTGCACGACTGTAGATGGTCATGTCAATGAGGAGTGTATTTGGCATTCGAGGTATGAGAACTTTACCGTATCCAGTACCCTCAAAGTAATTAGAGTCCACTTGACGCACATGCCTTTATAGAGGAAATAAACAGAGAAAAGCATTAAAAAAAAACATGCATGTCAGAAAAATGCATAATGAATGCATTATTTTACCAAAAATTGTCCATTTGTGTGTAACATTTCACATCAGGAATATCCACTTTTCAGCACAAGTACAAATTAAAATACCGTGCTCATGTGTGGGTGTGTGTGATTCACCCTTCCTGTGTCTTATAATGGAGTCAAGTTGTCGCATTATTTTGTGAAAAGCATAAAAAGAAGACTAACACAGAAGACATATTAGACTAGTCCTAACAGATGCTAACATGGTCACAGGAGACATACATAGGAATAAAGCTAAAAAAAAAAAAAAAAGATTCACTTAACACATATTGGTACTTACCTCTTGCAGGGGGTTTCCATATTGATTTTAAATGCATTCTGGAAATTATACAGACTGACAACTCTGTCATTGAAGGAGCCGAACTCAATGCATCCCGTGTACATGGGGTAATTTAGAGAAGTTGGAGGCTGAGGAGAACAACACAGAAAGGTTGTAAATGTAACAGTAGTGCAGTTTCCGTCACACAAATTCAACCACTGTTTATCTAAGGCCTTGTCTTATGTCCATTTCACCCATTTTTTCCTTTTTAACCCTTTTGCATCGATGTTTTTGTTTATATATGTGTGCGTGTGTGATTTTGTATCACAAATGTGCACCCCAGCATTCCTGTTCTAGGGAGTTTAGTTCTTAATTTTGTATGGTAAAAATTACATATTTGGTATTGCTGAGGGAGGACCAATCATCCTTATGTGTATTGTCTGTGGAGTCATAGATGGACTGCTGTGTGATTCAGTTGTAATTTTCAGATGAATGGATGAAAATGGTGAACTGTTATGTGAATAAATGTGTGAACTATGGAAAATACCAATAAAAAGATAACAAAAATAAATAAATTAAATATAAATAAAAAAAAAAGAAGAAGTGAAGTTTCCAGAAATCAGGCTAAATACTATTTTAGAAGCTCACTGTGAAGTTAGCAGGGTAGCCTCCGACATAGAAAACAATGTCATTGGGGTCCAAAAGGTTCTGGGAGTCCTCTCCTTGTGCTGCACTGCGGATGGGGGCTTCAGATGGGGTTGAGTAGTAATCTTTGGTGAGGATCAGCTCTGCATCTTGGTAAATTCTATGTCCCAAAGAGAAGAAAATATGCATGTTAATTATATTTGCATCGCACGTTTTTGCACATTGGATTAAAAACACTTGGCCCTATAGAGACGGTCAGAAGTCTGTTTACCTGCGTAGGTCCACTTTATCAAACTTGGCCTGCTCTGATGATGATGTTGTGATGTAACCTGTTTTAATCTCATGCTCGACTCCGTTGAGTTTGTACACTCCGTACAGCGTGTTTTTCCTCAGAGCCATACCAATGTAGTTCTTATTAGGCTGCGAGATACAAAGTGTGGATGCAACATGTACAATTACAAACTCATTTTTACATGAAAGGATTAATAAGGGAATTTTTTTTAATACTTTATGAACTTACGTTTCTATTGCCGAGGTACATAACAAACATGTCCTCTTTGCCCCTTGTCTGTCTGCGCCTGCGTCTTCCATCTCCTCTGCCTTCAGGCCTCTGGAGCAACAGAGACAGAGCAGTGTAGGCCTTCAGGTCCTCTAAGTCCTTTGGAGGACGCAGCTCCACGTGGCCTTCGCCTGTGAACTTCATTGGGATCCCAATCTAGAGGACGGACACAACGTTTGAAAATTTAATCAGCAAAGAAAAAGTGGGTAGGTCTTCTCTAGTAGATGTGTTTATAGAAGTGGTAAAAATGTGTATGCTGTCTTTACTGAGGAGGCACTCACCCTGTTAGCGGCATCGCGTGCTTGTTCAATGAGATCTTTGATTTTCTTGATGTTCTCAGTTACGTTGTTTAAAGGTGAGAACTGTGAGGTCAGGTTTTCCACTTCGGAGATCTTATCATTCAGAGATGGGATGGCTTTCAACAGCTTCTTCACTGGAAATGAAAAAATTATTAACAGACAAAGAATTATTTTTGTGGCAACTTCCAAATTGTTTTTTCCTCACTATCTATAGTAATATTATCCTCTGCATTTTGTCTGTAAAAGCAAATATTGTCACCTTCCTTAAATATTCCTTTAGCCATTTTTTTCCCCAAGATTTTTCAGGAAACACAGGAATTTGATGATTTAAGCAAAAAAAAAAAAAAAAAAGTCGTTTTTGTCCCCCCCCCCAATTTTTTGGGGGGGGAAATGTGAATATATTTTCCTATATTTCATTCACTGACCATGTGGATGTTCATAAAAGCTCAGAGTAAATCCAAAGACTATCATGACAAAACAGGGAAAACTGACTTTTGCAGCAAAACAGTCCGCCGTCCATGAAGTTGGAATAAATATTTCCAGCTCTTCTTATGAAATGATTGTAATAATATGATTTAACTAGGACTCGGTATGTAATCATTGTACCTGGTCAAAGGTGATAACTGATGTGTATAAAAAGAAATAAAAGGGGGGATGTGTTGGAAAACAAATCTATTGCAACTTTATGGGCAACAGTGTCTTTGAGACTAAGCGGCAAAAAAGGACACAGTATGTCACAGTGAATGATGCTTAAGGATTGACAGACTCAAATGGATGCACTTCATTTTGGATGACAGATACCGGTAACCATGACTGTTATCTCTTCTGTTTTATGTTTTCTTACTGAACACATCTGTCCTATTTTTCTATCTAACTCTAAAATGGAATACATCATTTGAATGTGTATCTCTTTGTTTTAAATGTAAAAGCTTCAATAAAAATGTGAGTATCAAAAAATAAATATTTTAAAAACAGTACATGGGGACTGTAAGGGTGAGAAGTATTTCATTTGCCTGGAAAACAAACCTGACTCATCCACATCATTCATGACACTACTGAGGTTGGAGTCCCCAGGAGTAACACTGATCTTGTCAATCTCCTTTCTGATGGCGTTAAGTTTGTCCATGGTACTAATGGCGGTGTTGTTGGCTGATTCTGCTGTCATCTTGGCGTCATTTATCATCTCACCAATGTCATCTGAGTGGGAGAAATGGGAGTTAGGAAAAACGAAAACAAAATATGAGCTCTGACAGCCCACTTAAAGCAAACCAGGTTATCAGACAGGTTAATCCCATAATAGCCCTTCTTGCTCCGCTGTACCTCTTGTGATGTTTTTTAATTTGTTTTGAGCCTCAAGAAGGTCATTTTTAAGAGTTTTCTTCTTCTTGTCAGCATTTTTCAGCCGCTTCTTCAGGGCATTGAGCTCATCTGCGGCAGCTGTTAAAAGACAAGAACACTCGATTTAGTCTCTGAGTTTTTGTGTAATTTTACAATCAATATGAACACAGCTTTATACCTTTAAGGTTTTTATCCGATGCCCGTGCATTATTCAGTAGGTCACCAGCTGTGTTTTTCAGGTCTTTTGCTCTCTGTGTCAGCTTCTGGTTGTTGACATTCTAAAGAAAGAAAAATAAATGGTGACTGAGGATACATTATCTCTTAAGTTCATGAAAGTTTTCTATCATGTACTCAAATCATTTCATTCAAGAGTCACAAAAGCTTACGTTCAAAGCGTCGTCAGCTGCATCTCTAGCTTCATTAGCCGCATCCTCAGCAGCCTTGATAGCATCTGTGATGTTCTTGTATGCCTCGATAGCATCTTTGGCGTTGCGCACTTCAGTCCGTCCACTTGCATTCTTCACAGCACTTAAATCGAAGGTAAATATGCTCAGTGAGAATAGATAGAGCTTTGCATTACTCAGAAGGCTTTGTAGTGATTAAGGAGCTAATACTAGATCTTTAAAAAAAACAAAAACTAATAGATGTTCTTTCAATTTATCGGAAATGTGTAATATTATTTGTGTTTTTATATGTACAGTACACATACTTCTCAAGGTCTTCCGCCAGCTTGCTGAGGTTCTTGGCATGTTCCTCTGCATCCTCCACTATTTTCTCCTTGGCTGCTGCTTTGGAAAGCTCATTCACCTTCTTGGTCAAGTCCGTCTTGGCACCATCCAGCTTTGCAGCTAGCTCTTCGTACTCCTGTAGAGGATATTTGAACGGGTCTGAGTTACTCCTAACACCAGGAAATACCATTTACCTCACCTCAGAGTACAAAGAGTACAAAGAGTAAAAACGCAGATCATTATCTGAGTGGATGGCAAGTTAGGACCTGAAAGCTCAACAGTGCAGGCTCAGTGATATAGCTCTTTTATATGATAACATAGATACAAGTATGTTAAAATATGTTGGCTCACACTGTAATCATACAAAGAAGAATTTAAAGTTAAGTACATGCAGGCTACAGTTAATGGAGGTTTACCGTTTTACTGTCGGTTAACATTTTCACTAAATCCTCAGCTTTCTGCAGTTCGTTTTCAGCCATGTCCATCTGGTCCATCACAGCCTTCTTCTCCTTTTTCAAGTCCTCAATACGTTTCTGTAAGGAATGAATGATTTCACTCATAGTGAATATGTGTGATGACTTTGTGGTAACAAATGTAGCATTAACATCCACTGCATTATGTATTTTATTCACCAAAACCCCCCCCAGAATTACAAAGCTTCATAGTAATGCATCTGCAAAGTTCTAGACATTAACCCTTTATCAGGCAAGTGACTATTTTTGGTCATTTCTGCACACAATACAAGACAGTGACAACAACAGTTACAGTGAGGACAGGGAGACAACAGTCTGAGGTCCAATGTGGTCTCCAGGGTCTGTAAGGTCCACCTGTGCATGAACAGTGAGTGGACCTGCTTTATTAGGTACCATGAAGTAATGGTACTAATGTAAGGAATGATGTTCACAGGGATCATGTGGATGTGGACAGGGGTCTGGATCAGTACTTACATTGGTCTAATGTTCTAAAAATACATGTTCCTTGCACCTTTTTCTTACAGGTAAGGAACCAAATATGGTAACTTCATCGACCTTGATTTTCTATATAATAAAACATTTTGAAAAATTGCACAAAAGCAATAAAGTCTTGTCTTGTAATAACACACTCAGGCTGAGGTTTTAATTTCAGAGTATTTATACGAGTGCCCTATAAAGGCATAAACCACTAAGCCCATTCATTCTTCATAATTCAATAACTTGTGTATTATTACCAGCAGATCTTTCAGTGCCTGAGCGCTGAGTCCATTCTGGGCGTTGGCTTTTTTAACTAACTCTGTTGCCTGCTTCAGAGCAGCGTCCAAGTCCTTAATCTTGGCTTCATAATCCTTCAAAAGTCTCTGAATCTTTTTTGCTGCTGCCTCGTTCTGGTCACACTGCTTACTTATGTTTGCCTTGATGTGGTCAAGCACTGATCAGGAGAATAAGAGGGAAAAAAAAGTCAGATCAGGATAATCCCTCGTATCTTCAGAACACATTGAGAACTTCTATTCATGACTTGTGGTGGCTTCTTACATTTCATGGCCTCGTCTTTTTCTGTCTCCGCGGCAGTCTTCTGAGGGGTGAAGTTCCTTTTTTCCATTTCGTTCACCATGCGTTGAGCTTCTTCAATCATTTTACTCAGGTTTTCATTGGGTGGCTTATCCCCGCTGGTGTTTTCTTCTTTCAGCAGGTCCAATAGGGCTGTTAGAATAATAACAAAGAAATATTTAGGCTATTAAAATCATTGATATTACATTGAACGTGGTTATTATAGAGCATACAATATAAAATACAAACAAATACAGAGTGACAACTTTTCCATTACCTTGGATTTTTTTAAGCATGTTTCGAACCTCCGACTCCAGATCCTTCGCCCTCTTGTGTGTTTTTTCAACATCTGCTACTGCCTTATTAGCGTCATCCGCCTTCTCATTTGCCTACATATAAAACAACAAAACATATAAAAACAACAAATTTACAAACATTTTAACCCTTAAAGACCCAAAATCCAATAGTGACCAAAATAATACCCGTTAATCCACTAATCCTATCAATACATGTAAATAATTAAAATGCAGTTTTTTCATGGTCATAGATATGACCCATTTGGGTGATCAGAGGCTCCGTAGTGAACACGGAAACATCTTCATCTTCTACAATATTAATTCACCAGTAAAACCCATGGAGTCTGATCAATAACAGCAGTCACAGATACATTTTATGTTCAGTTAATCAGATATTTTACTGAAAAAGTCACTGTTTCTTCAGTTTTCTCTGTTTTTTGGTATATTTACCCTGAAGTTTAATCTGAGCTTTTATGAAAATCTACATGATTAGTAAATTAAATATTGGAAAATACCTGATTTTCAGTGGAAAAATACAAAATACAGAGGATTGTTTCATAATGAATGGTGACAAATCACTTACGAAATGTTAAAAACAGACAAAAAAAAATCATTTGGGAGCTGCCACAAAAGTAGCACTGGGTCTTTATGGGTTAAACTTAGTATTATCTTTAAATTTGCTGATAAAATAGACATCCTACCTTTTCTTTGAGGAGGCTAATATCTTCTGTAAGAGAGTTCATGTCATCTTCTAGCTGGGTAACTCTGGACTTTTGACTGTTGACTGAGGAGTTATATTTGTTGACAAGAATCTGCAACAAACACAGGAGAAATGTAAAATAACCAGCATAATTACAACTGCAGAGGTAGGTGCTGTGCCAAGACTTCAGAGAGAGGAGAGCTGCTTGATGCGGTGCCACAGAAGACATGGAATGGTTTCTCATGAATACACAAAGGGTCGCATATTTGAATTAAGTGAACACTGTATTCTGATATTATGGGAAAAGACAAGTTGGCACAGCAACTATGGCATCCAGTTGCGTAGTCTCTAACTCGTGTTGACACAGAGGCTGCGGGACAAATGCAGTGGGATTTCTTATCAGTAAGGATCTGGAATGTTTGCAGAAATGAACACTTCCTGGAGCTGCGCATTTAATATCACATGTGTATGGATGTAAGCTCTATAAGATCTGTAGAGATCAGGGAGCTAATGAGAAGATTACAATAAAGTCATACATTACCTTTGTGTCCGACAAAGCCTTTTCCAGCTTCTTCAGTCTCTCTTGAGAGGTGGCACTGGCTGTGGCATTATCCAACAGAGCTTTGATCCTTTTCAGCTCATCGTCCAGCTTCTCAAGATCATGTAGTAAAGTCTGGGCACAGTTATCGCATTCTGGAAAACAAAGGCATATGAGACAAAGAAAGGACTGTAGCATTTTTATCTGATCAGCTATATTTTTAGTTCATTTACCTTGACATTGCTCATCGGTGTTTGTGTCCCCTGGCTCCAGTGTGTTCTTGCAAACTGTTGAAACAGTGAAAAACACTTTTTTCACAATATGATTTTCAAAGACCGATTAACTGAATTAAACTGAACTGTAAAATAACTACTTTTGTGAATTAATATTAAAACTACGACTTGATAACTCACCTCCAGTCCTGGAATCACAGTTGTTGCCATTGCCGTTGCAGTTGCAGGGACGACAGCTTCCTCCTGGTATCAGAGGATCACCATAGAAGCCGGGAGAACACCTACGGAAAAGATTAATAAACAGTAGAATAAGCCACAGAAATCTAATGTCCAGTATTTGAACACAGTATAAGTATACAAACACCCACCTTTCACATCTGTCTCCAGTGTAACCTAACTTGCATATGCACTGGACGCCTTCATTGACATCTCTGCAACCCACTGCAAAACTGCACATTGGTAGGAAAGTTATAATTTAGTCTTAAAAAAATAAATAAATAAATGTAATTTTCCATGTTATTAAAGTAAATCTATTTTTCCACCCACCTGTTTGAAGGCACACTGAATGGACAAGGGCAAAGTGTGCATGTCCTCAGAGCTGCGTTTCCATAGTAACCTTCCTTGCAGCGTTCACATCTGTCTCCAGCTGTGTTATATTGACAGTTCTGAAAATAGCACAGTATATTGATTAAACCAGTTCCGACTTACATTCACTATATTGTATGTGCAAACTATTAAGTGAGCAAACATGAAAATTAAATTAGCCATGCAGTCATTTCCACAAAGTTGTATCAATTCAACCAGACATAAACTGGTCATAAGACTGAAGAAAGGAATGCAAAACATCTGGAGTAAAGAATTAGAATTTGATGGACGGCAAAGCGACAGCAGGTTCAGTAGCTGGTGTCCATTGCGTTTTGAACTACTGGGGTGTGGATCCATGCATGCATGCATTGCTGACAGGCCCAGTCTTGAGTGCCGTGAATAACAATAACACATAGGAGACACCTGAGATGTTAAAATGTGTGAAGACTCATCCACATAACAGACAGAATAATGACTGACAGAAGTCCCAGAATGGAAAATAAGAGAGGCATGTTAAATAAAGCCTCAGAAGTGGTGACGTAAGAGAGAAAGTTAGGTACCTGGGGAAAGAGGTCTAGACTCTGACTAAACTGTGGTTCAGACTTCAGTTATCTAGGCTCATGTAGTCTGTCTTAGGTGTGTATATGTTTACACAGTTTATCGGTCTTCATAAAGTCATTAGTGAGGGTTGATAAACATACCAGACATCTCCCTGTCTTGTCTTCACACTCATTTGTATGACCGTTGCAGTTGCAAGGTAAACACTGACCCAAGTAAAGCCCACTGCCATCTCTGAAGTAACCAGGAGCACATTTCTAAAATAAGAGAAACATGGAAATATTAACAACATATTTTTCTTACATAAAAAAAACAGTTATAGCCTGAGAAACAAAAAATATATACATGTCATAAAAGAACATTGTGTTATTTGTAACATTAGGACTAAGAAAATATTCCAATTTCCATTCTAGTAAAATGTATGTAGTTCTGAAAATATAACAACCCCAAGTTATTAATACCGAGTTATTATTATTACTGAAATCTCATTTAAAATCTAGAATCTGAAAAGGTACAAAAACAGACATTGTTAAGGTAATGCAGTCCATTACACCCTTATTTAACAAAATCAGCCTCATTAGATTTCTAATATCACTTACATTCTCAGTGGTTTACAAAACAGGTCTAATAATTCCACTAACAATGTATATCTTTTTTTTATTATTATATTATAATTATCCTATTTTTTTTCTATTCTTTGTTCACTTGCTCAACCCAGAAGAACATTTTGTGCACTTCTATAACCCATTTATACTTAATACTGAGCAGAAACAAAAGTCATAAAGTACAACCACAGGCTGTTTGCTGTATTTAAATATTATCTTCTTATCAGAGACTTTACCTCCCTCTCAGGCAAATGATTAAAAACAGCACGTGTTTGCAGTGTCGTGAAATGTACAAAAATGTATTTGTAGATGAGGCGAGAACTTAACCTAAATTGAGTGTCATGAAAACACTGACACAGAGGTCACAGTCCGCACTCTGCTTTCAGAGATAAGAGTCGTCAAACCACCAGCATTCAGTCTTCAATGCAGGTACAGAACAATATACATCACAACGGCACTGACTTTTACCTGAATTTGAGAACTGGCGTCACTGTCAGTTACATGGGGATACTGAATAGTCTGTCCTCTGTCATGTACCGAGGGGTAGCGCACCCTTTGTGCTTCTTGGTCATTTACTGATGGATACTCTATCCGCTGAGTTCCCTGGTCATGGAGTGACGGGTACAGTATTCTCTGAATCCATCTGTCGTGGTGTCTGGTATACCGGGGTCGCTCCCCTCTCCGCAAGGGCCTGTGGCCAGCGCAGCATAGTCCAATCACAGTCCCCAATAGCAAAGTCTGTATCAGAATCCCTGTACGCCGCTGTCTGTCCATACTCCGATCTGACATTCCTAACGTTTAGTCTGTGTGAAATTGTGCAGCGCACTCCTCTGCCTCAGCCTCTTAAACACACACTCTCATACAAAGAGGACACACCCCATCAACTTCAGCACCTGAGTCAGTAGTGCTAATCACTATGAGTATATGCAGGCGCACAGGCACACACAAGTGTTTACATGTTCAATCGTCCCCCACGAACACATATACACACACGTACGCGCACAGAATTGCTTGAGGCAAAGAAAATTGAACTCTATGTCCAGGAGCATGCCCTCACAGGAAATCTGAATAGAGAAAGGGAAAATCACGACATTGTAAATACTGTTGTGTTTGATTAAAGGGGTGTGATGAAGCCTCTCAACATTCAATGGTCCATGGATTGAGTATATACAGTATATGGACATGTGTGGCTAACAACTTTTTGAGCAAGAATATATGACTGAGGGGAAAGTGAGACACCTTGGTCAACGCAGACAATAAACTCACACCTGAATCACACTGCTCAAACACACAACAGACACAACTGGGCGTGTTGGCTGTACTTTCAACACATGCTGTAGCAGTGCTCAGTCCAACACATCCAGGTTTATGAGTAACAACGTGCTGCCAACCGCCACACCCCATGTGTCAAACCGCGGTGCCGTGTCATGCAGCCTCTGGGCGCATATAATCAACTTCCTTTAAACACTCCCCTTCAGACAGTGACTCACGTATACACAGGTAGGAAACCACATCTATAGCAACAGCACGGCCATAAGCATCAAGCAAGATGAAACAAGAAAGAAAAAAAACTAATATTACTGTATATTACTGATCACGCATGAAAAATTCCCTTCTCATTTTCCATTTTCGGTTGACTTCTGTGGGAAACTGTTGCCATAATGTGCACAAAAATAGTATTAGAAACATAAACACAGTAAATCAGCAGTAACCCTTCCCAAAATAAAAAATAATTAAACTAAAGCCTTTTTCCTTAGCAACCAACTACATCATGGATGTTTGCTCTCCGTCTCAGCGTTGTAACCATGCCAGTGTTTATAGCTGTACAATCACAAATATTATGTCTGCGTGATTGTGCATCACATCCCACCCTGAGGCTACATAATTTGGCTGCATGGCCCTGTGGCCGGTATTTTCCGGTACATTCCACCCGCCGCTCCTCAGCTGATGAATTTTTCCTTTAGAAAAAGGGTGCGGCTGGCTCTAGATACAGACATGTCAGGACACCCTAAAAGTATGAGAAGGAGGTTCCGCTCTTCTGAAATGACATGATGTCTTTCAGTCAACACCTTGCTCCACCCTGTTTGCTATCACGGCTGATTTCAGACCTGACAAACCTTTTCAAATTTCCCTTACAGACATAGAAAGATTTACAAGTTGTGACTGAATTAATATACAAGGTGTCCACAAAGTCTCTTAACAATTCAAAAAATGTTTTGTTTATCAGATTTGTTCTATGAACTCAGTAGATATCAACATTTTTAATCACATTATAGAATTACGTGTATTTAAATCACTGGTCCATTTTTCTTTAATGGGAGATCAATTACTGCAAATGTCTACCTTGACCTTTTGACTAAATATGTGTCACCACAACTAGATGACCTTCAACCAACCTTCATTTTCCAGGTAGATGCTGGATCACCACATTGGGGACTGTATGTTGGTGGGTTCCTAAATCAAACACTTCCAGACCAGTGGATTGGACGCATTAGCCAAAATTCCCTGGTCACCTCTTTCACCAGATATCACTACTCTGGATTTATTTCTATGGGGTCATGTTAAAGATATCATGTATCGAACAAAGATATAGGACATCAATGACTTCAAGTAACAGATCACTGATGCCACTAGCCCCTTTTACACAGCACTTCTGTTATGGGAATATTTCACCTTTATTTTGTAATGATGTCTGTGTAAACAAAATGGTGGGATCACTTGGTGCCACCTCTGTTACGGCTCTCTAACACCTCTGGAGGTAGCAACAGAGCTGTGATAAAGGTGGAATCATGATTCTGGAATGCTATCTAAAAGAAACACCTTTCATTCAGCAACCAAGGTGTGACATTTTGATGATGTTGACCCCCACATCTGAGAGACAGATGCATATGAAGGCACTGGCATGGATTCTGCAGCAGCCACCCCAGGTGCTGCAGCTCCATGCCAGGGATGTGCAGGGTGCCGCACAAAGCCGCGGGACTGGCACCCTGGGCAGCTGCCACAGAATCCATGCAAGTGTCTTCACAGATGCACTATATGCTGCGCTACATCACTGCCCCCTTTGATTCCAGAGCACAGGTCTGTTCTGTAAAAGTCCAGCCTGTCTCACCTCTGTTACTTCTTTGGCTTGGCTGTGGAAATCAGACTATGGTGGAAAAAAGGAGGGATTACCATCTCACCTTTTTTCTGGGATCTCTGTGTAAAAGTGGCTATGGACATCACTGATGAGGCTATGCTTCTGCCAACATGGTAAGAAATGCAGTACCGTCTGTATGCGCTTTGTGCAACTAATGGTGTCCATATAGCGGTGTATTAAATGACATTAAAAAAACTTCAATATCTACTTCTCATTTTGCAATAATTTCCACAGATTTGTGTATTCATCGCCTTTGTAATAAATTTGTTAAATTCTAAAGAGACTTTATGGACTCTCTCTCTCTCTCTCTCTCTCTCTCTCTCTCTCACCAAAGACTCTTAAATAAATATATGACATATTAAACATAACCCCACTCACCTCACAGGAGTCTCCGGTGTACTCAGGTGGGCAGGAACAGTCCTCCACAGTGTTTCCAGGGCCTCCTGTCCCTATGTTAGTGGCCTCCTCCAAGCCCACCTCCCCCAAACTGAGTCGTTGGCTCTGAGTGAAATACAGGGCTCGGATCCTCAGGCCTACCAGACTGGCTAAGACCATCATCAGCTCCTCTCTGGAGACAGGCCTATTGGTACCAGCATGACGCCAGTTTCCCTGCAGATAGCACAGACGGTATTTGGACTCTAGTACTAAACATCAGCAGTAGGAATTTTACACAATAACGCAACAGACAACATTTTTTTGGATGCATTTTAAAGTACACGATATCTCAACAACCACAAGCTCTAAACCTTTTTAACTTTGATAATATGGGTTTCACCTCTGTGACCTGGACTCGGCCCTGATACACCCTGTCTGGATTCGGTAGTTGTGAAGCTATGTGAATCAGGGTCATATTGTGGCCCTAAGGAAGAAAAAGACATGAAAAATAAACTTAGCTGAAAAAAATAACAGGGAAAGACATGTCCTAGAAAGTACAAGCAGCAGTGTCAGACTACATACAGTTAAAATGACATCAGGCCTTCTGTCAATCAGCATCATCCCTTCGCTGGGAATACCAAAGGATTTGGATTGATATGTCAGGAAACCACCGTAGGAAGAAACCTATGAAAAATGGAGAAAGTCTAAGAACCTCTCAGCTTATCCAAGAGGAAAGAGTAAATGTTAGCAGCCACGCTTTTATGCTATAACTTCTGTGAGTGTCTGTTTTTTTCTTTAAATAGATATTTTTTATCTGTATAATACAATGTATACATTGAAATACAGTTCAATAAGTTTTTTTTTTTCCTTTTTTCAGATGTATGTGTATTTTTACAAACCTCCATAGACAATAAAAGATGGAAATTAAAGAAAATAATTACAATCATTGTAAATAAATAGATAATGTCCACTCAAAAAATAAGGTTATATGTATAATCTAGACAGAAGCAGGATGGCAGCATTTTCATATACAACATAAGGTTTTACATCACTAATAAATATTATTATTGCAGTAATGAAGGTAATGCTATGAGCCTCCTTTAACATCTTATTTAACAACTCACTCAACTGTGGTCTGTATTCTGGTTTTACAGAACATTACAGCAAAACATGAGTAAACACCACATACGTACTGTTAATAATTAGTATAAATAATACTATTTATTTAAACATCAACTTCATTTTTCCACTGAAATTTTCCATTGATATACAATGTGAATATAAATAATAGAGACAAAAAGGTGGTTCTAACATTAATGCTAATATTCATATTAACTTTCAAATAAATTTCCAATTAAAAATCAGGATGAACTGGGGAAATAGGAACTATACTGCACCCAAAATATGAACATTTAGACAAAACAACAAAAAGTAAAATACAGTCAGTTCATGAGAATGTACTGTACGTAAAAGCTACATATTACTAAAAATGAGTTGACGGCAGGTTTTTGGTTGATGTTTTGTTCCTCCACTCACCCTGTTTCCCAGGTAGGACTGTGGTGCCACCCAGTGTAGAACCCGAACTGTAGGTGAAAGCTCCTGGACGTCTGCCACTACTGTGTTACTGGCTGTGTTCAACACAGAGGCAACATCGTCCTGGTCTGGACTTTCCAGACGCCAGCCACGCATCTCAACAAACTGACAAGAAATATTTTGTACATATTTGAATTATAGCCGTACAGTGCTATTCCACAGATTTCGATTAGTTACTGTTTATAAATACTGATAAATGTTGGACAATGGAGTGTGGTGTCTTGGCTTGAAAATGTTGTACTGACAAAAAACTTGAGGATTGTGATAGATAGGACTTCAAACGCTTTTTTAATAATTTAGATTTTACAGGAAAAGATATAGAATTCCTAAAGGCATTTATGAACAGGCCTGAGCATGAAACCAAACGTACCTTCCCCCTGCGTTTACTGGAACTCTGACACTGGTTAGTGGCTCCGAAGCAGAAACAACTGGTGCAGCCCACAGGGTTGGATGGGTCAAAATAGAAGGAGCCTTCCCGACAGGCACCACACTTGACACCAGCAACATTTCTCTGCAAACGTTATCAAGACAACAGAGATCAGAGGCAAGTGTGCGCATGTGTGTTTGACTGTTGTTAAATCAGCTCACCTTGCAGAGACATCTTCCTGTGTCTGGGTCACAGACTTCTGCAGAGACTCCATCTTGGTTACAGTCACATGGCAGGCACTGAGGAAAGCTATAATAACCTGGACGACAACGATCACACTGTCGGCCTCCAATCCTAGGCTTGCAACTACAAAAACAAAAACAAACAAAAAAAACCATTGAAAACAATTATGTCTGGTATAACTTAACTCGTAAAGACCCAAACATCTACCATCAAACAAAATCATCTACCGGGCTAAGACATTTAATACCTGTTGATCCACTAATCCTATAAATACATGTAAATAATGGGTGTAAAATACAGTTTGTCGTCTTTTCATGGTCATCAGCTATGACCCATTTGGACGTTCAGAAGCCTCATAGTGAATGTGGAAAC
This sequence comes from Ostorhinchus rueppellii, assembly GCA_030068375.1. Lineage (NCBI taxonomy): Eukaryota > Metazoa > Chordata > Actinopteri > Kurtiformes > Apogonidae > Ostorhinchus > Ostorhinchus rueppellii. The sequence continues at coordinate 18,696,284 of JAQQZY010000010.1, read as the reverse complement.
ACTGTCATCTTCTATAATTGATTTACCAGTAAAACCCATGGAGTTGGATCAATGACACTGGATGGACAGACTTGGTTCATGTTCAGTTAATGATAGATTTTACTGAAAAAGTCGCTTATTCTTCAGTTTTCTCTGTTTCTGATATAAAAACCCTTCAACTTTAAACTTTTATGAACATCTATATGATGAGTAAATGAAAAATTTAAAAAAAAACACACATTTTCACTGAAAAACAAATGCAAAACACAGAGGATATTACTATAACAAATGGTGATAAATAACTTAAAGGTTAAAAAGAGAAAAAAATCATCTGGGAACTGACATAGAAGTAGCATCGGGTCTTTTATGTACAATACATGTTTGGTTCTCAAGTTTACAAAGTCTGTTACTATAAACAAAAAAAAAATTGTGTGACTGAGTTTTGGACATTATTGCATGTTGGAGCCGATTTCAAGACTGAAAATTTTCAGGACAGAAAAGACTATCTCAATACAAACTAATCCTCCCTAATCCCCTTCTAATTAGTTCAGTGTCAAGTTTCACTTTCACCATAGAACTCAGATTCTCATGTCCTTCACTTGTTATAATACTAGTGATATATCCGCTGTGGAATTCTGATAGTGTTTAAAATTACAGTTGGGCTGATAGCCAATCTTGGAGATTTTTTGTTTTGTTTTTTATTGTTTGTTTGGTTTATTTTGCCATGTTGATGATGTTAACCTATAAAGACCCAGTGCTACTATTGCAGCAGTTCCAAAATGAATTTTCTATTTAACCTTTCTAAAGTGATTTCTCACCATTTATTATAAAAATATCCTCTATATTTTGTTTTTTTTTTTTCCAGACTAAAGCAGGTGTTTCCCTACATTTCCCATCCTGATTCACCTCTTTGCCCTCATTCTTACCCCTCCATTTTGCATGTTCAGATGAAGGGGTAGAGGTGTCCCAATTCTTAATGAGACAGAGGGGAAGGGCTAAAGGGGAGGGCTGTTTGGCCCTCAGAATGCAGATTTCTCAGGACCACACTACTGTACAAACGGAGGGGTATGAGAAATCTCCCATGATTCTGTTTGAATCATCAGCAAGATGGAGGTAAACACAGCAAAAAAAAAAGTGCAGCAGTATAATGTAAGAAACACACAAATGTCTGTTTTTTCATCTTAAACAACTTAATCTTTTAATTGACCATTTAATGCTGTTTCAATGTGTTATAAACTGCATTTCTGTGGTTTGCGTTTGATAGCTGCATAAGATATCCAAAGCCCATGAAACACAGACGGCTACAGCTGCTGATGGCATGGTGAATTCTTTCGGAAACAAAATTGTTGCATCTGTTTATAGCAGCACTGATGACTGCTGATGATGTAACACGTCTCAAAGGGTTCTCTCATTTCATAGGGGAATTGCAACTCTGTTTCAAGGGGTAGCGTTGAGTGCAATGGCAAAGGGGTACGGATAAGGGGGAGGGGCATGGGGTGAATTGGAATTGGGCCTAAAGTTGAGGGTTATTATATCAGATATTTTAAAAAATTATTTTTTTACTGAAGACGTAATTAACTGAACATAAACAAAGTGTGTCGATCCACTGTCATTGATCCAACTAAATAGGTTTTACTGGTGAATCAATGTTGTAGAAGATGATGGTGTTTCCATGGTAACTACAGAGCCTCCTACCTGATGACCATGAAGAAAGATAGATAGATAGATAGATAGATAGATAGATAGATAGATAGATAGATAGATAGATAGATAGATAGATAGAT
>JAQQZY010000010.1:18615232-18632349 GCA_030068375.1 Ostorhinchus rueppellii | reverse complement strand
ATGTACTGGGAGTATTCTGTGTCGTATTTGTCATTTGGTCACTGTCATCAAATTAAAACTTGGTTTAGTTACAGAAAAGCAACCAACTACTATTTGTTTTTTTTGTTTTTTTCCCCTAAAACAGGTGTGGGGGTTGATAATGAAGGAGTGCTGGTACTTGGGGCAACAAATATCCCTTGGACCTTAGATTCAGCCATCAGAAGAAGGTAACTGACATTGGTTAAAAGCTGATGTTGTTATCATATTGTGCTTCACATGTGTTCACTGTGTGCCAATGCTGCCATTCTAGATTCGAGAAGAGGATCTACATCCCACTGCCTGAAGAGCATGCCCGCTCCTTCATGTTCAAGCTCCATCTTGGCTCTACCCCCAACTGTCTCACTGAGTCCGACTTTGTCACTCTGGGCAAGAAGACAGAGGGATACTCAGGCGCCGATATCAGTATCATTGTCAGAGATGCTTTAATGCAGCCTGTTCGAAAGGTCCAGTCAGCAACCCACTTCAAAAGAGTATGTCTTTTTACATATCATGCAGTATTATACCTCAGTATAATGTGTTATGTTCGACTAATTGTGACCTTTTTCTGATTTGACCCTTTATCATTTGTGGTTCATAAGGTTCGAGGGCCATCAAGAACTGATCCCAACATTATTGTAGATGACCTCTTGACACCTTGTTCACCTGGTGATCCCCAAGCAGTTGAAATGTCATGGATGGACGTCCCTGGAGAAAAGCTAATGGAACCTGTGGTCTCCATGGTAAGAATTTAACAACACTAAAAAATGTATCCACATTGTATAAGCTTGTGTATGTGTGAATTAGTGCTCTCACTTCAATGTCAATAATATATTTTTTTCCCCTCTTTTTAGTCTGACATGTTGAGATCCCAGGCCCACACAAAGCCAACTGTAAATGAACAAGATCTGGAGAAACTGAAAAAATTTACAGAGGACTTTGGTCAAGAAGGTTAGGAGTGGTCAGTTGAGAAAAGTCAAACCAAAGCGAAGTAATTGTGATTGTCTCTTTTACGGTCTTTGTCCCTTTTTGTGTCTGTCTCATTCTAACCATTCACCAGGCCTCATACTTGATCAGAAGTGGCCTACACAACTGTTTTGTTCTGCCTTGTGGATCTTTCAGATTACACAAAAAATTAAATGGAGAAGTGGTCTTCATTGATATTCAAATATTGTCCAAAAAGGAGTAAACACTTTGCTTCCCAGCTGACCTGATGAAATAACAGGGAACTTCCAAAAAACAGTAGAAAACTGTCAGAAACAGGCCTGCACTAACATTGTTCACAATTATGACAATATGACTTATAATGAATAAACTAATTTTGACAACAAATTAACAACAATTAGTCTGATGATTGCTGGCAGACGTTTGAGATTCCATCTCAGATCAACTCTTCACATGCGGAGTGTGAACACATGATGCAATGATGTGGCAATTTTTCGTGTTAATTCTAATTCAGGCAGACTTTTAGATGTATTTATTGCACATGTGTATATCATAGCAAAGATCCAAAATACAATTTATCTGTCAGCACTAACCTGAAATGCAAAACATTGCAAACGAAAATTATTTAAGTTAGAACCAGCACTAATATCTATATTTTTCATAAGTCCATGTACGTCTCAATAAGTGCCCCTTATATCCTCTGTATTTTGTATTAAGAAAAACAAGCATTTTATAGTGTAAACTGAACTCGGTGGAATGTAATTCTTGGACCAGTAACATAAAGCAGGGCATGTCCGTCTTTGATAAGTCTTTTAATTCTTGTGGGGAAATGTGTCCTTTTAATCTCAAGGTGATGGACAATGTAGACATTTAAGACACAGATAATAATTACAAGAACTGCTTCAAGCCCAGGGGCAATTTTCAATTGCTTATTTGTTTTTTGTATTTACTGTGATTTGGATTCAACGCAGTTGAAGGGGGGGGGATCACCAAAGGTGCCGGACCAGCATTGTATCACAATTTTCAAAGGACTTAATAGCTTTGATTTGCTTTAACACTCACCTCTTTTATCTTTTTTTTTTTTTCATCCACAACCCACTGTACATATTTTTCTTAATCTTAACAGGCTTTGCTTCTTTTCCTTAATACAAACTGCAAAAAAAAACAAAAAAAAGGCTTATTATTAAGATATCACATCGTAAATTGTGATGAAACAAGACTGAGATGCTAACATTGAACACTGATGGCTCAGGTGGAGAGATCATCTTACAAAACTATCCAACATAAGAATTCACCTCCAAGCAGGACCTGTATGTAGCCATGTGGCGGTGTGGAACATGTGCCTTCTAGAGAAGTTGCAAAACTATGGTTATTTTTATTGGTTTGTTTCTAATTTGGTCAGACTGTGTATATATTCAATGCTGTCACAACTAAGAAATGTATAATACTTGCACATTTCATGTATGCTCTTTTAGAGATTGTATACAACTGAACTTTTTTTTTTTTCCCTCATAAGGTGTGCAAACTTTTTGTGTTTGGGAATATCTCTTACTTCACTGTAAATGTCTATACATATAGCCAGCCTTTAAGCCTTTTCTTTGTGAAGAGGTCACCTGTGCATCAGATTTTCAGTTCATTTTCATGATGTAAATAAAAATGAAAGCTATGTCCAAAAAGCTGGTATTCTTATTACTTGAGAAACCACCACTTACTAACAAAAATGCTTTGTATCTGTTTGAACTCCTTTCAGTGATCATATCTTATAGCCGGGTGGGCGTGTGTGATAAGGAAACCACGAAAACGGAAGCAGGCTTTTGCATTATGGGAGTTGTGGTCCACACACGCCCAAACAGCGTTATCACTGCGCATATAAAGATTCATTCAGAACTACAAGTCCCAAAGGCCGACTGTCACGTTCGTTTACAGTGCACAGTTCGATTTGTTTTGGTTCATACAGACTACGCTTTGTCACTCAGAGCAAAGGTCCACGGCTACATTTTATCCGGACCGGTGTGCATTTTTTGGACACTCTGCCAGACCGTGAAACAACGCCTCCTCTGAGGTCTGCGTTTCGCCACTCCTTTTCAGGACCGCCGAATTCCTCGTAGCTCCGTTGCTGAACATCAGAAGCTGGCCTGCTAGTTAGCAAATAAGCTAACGACTGCCAGATTTCACCCATGTCCTCTGAGGAAGCGTTGAGCGCAACGATTACGGATTGGCTCTTTATCAATTCCTGGTGGCTTCTTTTGCCATTCATCATGCTCCTTGTAGTTGCTGCCTTTATTGTGGCCTTTGTGTTGCTGTTATACATGATATCACCTCTTATTAGCCCCAAGCCTCTGAAACTGAACGGGGCCCATGTCGTGGTAAGTGCACCAAAATGCTACATTGCTAGCTTACGTTTGGCAATTGGGCTGGTAAGGGTAGCTAATGTCTGCTCAATACTGTGACTTAACTGCATTTAACATTTAGTCTTTAGCTAGTTGAACTTACGTTTTAATTGCATTAAAAGCAGGCGTATCGGCACTTGCGTTGCAACCAAGAACTTCTTTAAAACATGAATGAGATATGTATTTTTCTGTGTACCGACAGCAAGCTATGGTTGACACGCCCACATAATGGTTACGATAGAGTTCATGTCGAGTAATTCATTTGTCAGTTTATTCGGAATACACATCTAACGCTATCTTAAAGCATCGTGATACGAACGCACTCATAACACACAGCCATAGTAAATAACACATTTATCAATGTTAGCGTTTCCTATTCATTACAGCTATTTTAAAGCAGGTTGTTTGGCAATATTGCATCATTACAAGTGTTTAAAAACGTTAGCTACCATGTAAGTGAATATTCAAGACTGCAATTTATGATCTGGCAAAAAAAAATATTACCATTTCGAACTGGTACCTGCAGTATAAATGAAACTGTACCTCCTAAACTTAACTAATGTGTTTAAAATTTTGTATATTTTCATTGCAAGTTTGCTCATCTTGCAGATGTGGTAACAATCTGCTTCCAACGTGTATATCAATTTGGAAACAAGACATATTAGTTTATCTGGTGTCCCAGTAGTTCTGAGTTTATCTATCTTGCATTCAATATCGGATTGACCCCTAGATGAGGAGTTCACTATTATTGATCCCTCACATTTTACATTTGCAGGTGACAGGAGGATCAAGTGGAATTGGAAAATGCATTGCAATTGAGTGCTATCGGCAAGGAGCTTTCATCACTTTAGTAGCACGAGATGAGGTCTGTAAAAACTACTCAAGTGGTCATTTCATTTTTTCCACCCATAACATGTTACTAACCTTTGTGAGAAAAGTAAAGTTACTTGGTCTTTAGATGAGTTAACTTGTAGTTAAAATTTGAAAAGCTGACAGATGGCTAGTTTCAAAGTTAAACATGATATAATTTCAGTGTGTATAGCAAATTCAGTTTGTACTTTTTCCCTTTTCTTAGGCTAAATTGCTTCAAGCAAAGAAAGAAGTGGAGAAGTTTGCCATCAATGACAAACAGGTATAATACTTTATCATATTTTGATATGTATGCACAGTATTTCAGTGAAAGTAGGTAAATGCATTGTACCCAAAATGACATTATAAGCATTTATAAGGGGTTCAGTGTGTGCTTGCATTTTGCTTTAGATTGCATAATGTCTGGTTCAATGTACTCTCAGGTGGTGCTCTGCATATCAGTGGACGTTTCCAGTGATTACAGTCAAGTGGAAAGTGTGATAAAACAGGTAATGTTTCCTTCTCTGCAGCTGTGAAACAGATCAGAGTTGTTTAATAATTTAGGGGTACTGTATTGAAATGGGTTCATTCCTCATTGCAGGCTCAAGAGAAATTGGGGCCTGTTGATATGCTCGTGAACTGTGCTGGAACATCTATTTCTGGGAAGTTTGAGGAAGTAGAGGTGGACCGTTTTAAAGTGGGTATCAGTGCCTCTTCATTTTTATAATGTTGTGTTTTGTTACAAGTACTATGTTTCTTGAGGTTATGAGGATTAAAACTGTATTGAACATAGTCATTTTTTTAATGTTACAGATTGATTTCCACTGCTTTCCTTTGGAATATTACTGTATTATAGTCATGGGAGACAATCAGTGTTGCACAGAACTAACATTGCTCCCAACTGAAACTGCCTACAGTTTAAAATATTGCCTCAAAAATGTTTTATGCTGCACCACCCCTGTAATATATACTGTCTTTGTCTTCAACAGAAACTGATGGAAGTGAACTATCTGGGCAGTGTTTACCCTACACGGGCCGTCATAACCACAATGAAGGAACGAAGAATGGGCCGGATCATGTTCGTATCCTCTCAAGCAGGTCAGATCGGCCTGTTTGGATACACTGCTTACTCCCCTTCCAAGTTTGCCCTGCGTGGTCTAGCAGAATCACTGCAGATGGAGGTGAGTTTTGGATCATGCCTGTGTACTCTCTGGTACAGATTTTTCTCCCATTCCAGTCACCTATACAGTGATTCTACTTTAACGTTCACATGTTTAATTTCTTCTTCAAAATCTCTTAACAAAAGCAATGATTCAGGCATCCCAACATCCAGTAATGGCAAAATTGTAATGACAGTATTCCTGTACATCTGCAGATAAAGCCATACAATATCTACGTGACTGTCGCCTACCCCCCTGACACAGACACCCCAGGACTGGCTGAGGAGAACAAGACAAAGGTAAAAATGTCTTCAGTAGGCAGTGTTAACTGCACTATTAGCAGAAACCATCAATTTTCCTTGATTACTGTTTCCTGTCCTAGCCTCTGGAGACCAAATTAATCTCTGAGACCTCTGGAGTTTGTCAACCGGACCAAGTGGCTAAAATTATTGTTCGGGATGCAGTGGTAAAAACATCAATCCGCCCTCTGTCCCTCTGGGTTTTCATGTGTTTGTGTTTTTGTGATATCTGGACATATTCGGTAAATAAAACTTAGCACCTGCTCTTGTTGCCCCTGCAGCAGGGGAACTTCAACAGTTCTGTCGGTCCTGATGGCTACATGTTATCAGCCCTCACTTGTGGGATGTCACCTGTCACCTCCATCACAGAAGGTCTCCAGCAGGTACAACCTCATATCTGATGTTGTAGCATGGTTACCATGGTGTTCCTCCAGGCTGTAATTCATTTTTTAATATTCATTTTCATCTGTACAGATTGTTACAATGGGTTTATTCCGAACCATTGCCCTCTTCTACCTGGGGAGTTTCGACAGCATCGTGCGGCGTTGCATGATTCAAAGAGAGCAGTCAAAAGCAGCAGACAAAAGGGAGTAAAGGCAGCCTTACCTTCTTCACGGCTCCCTGCCCTCCTTCACTGCAGCCCCCCTCCCATTTCCTCTCTCCAGCTGTACAAGTGCACAACCATAGGTGGGAAAGGACAGGTTCTGAATGCATTTCCTATATCCGTGAGGTAAAAGAAAGTATATTGCTGGGTTCAGACTACACAGTATTTGGTTTGTTACAGTGGTAACTGTGGGAGATTAAGCATTTGTAAAGGTATCATTTCTTGTCATATCATGGCCAAGAGACATGAAATGCTACACATTACTTCCAGACCAACAATCGCTTCCCATCTTTCAAAACATGGTGCTACTGACACCATTACAGAAACAAGAATGTAAACAAACAAAACTGCATATGACACCCGTTGTCTTGTGTTTAGAATAGCCTAAAGCCTAAAAAGAAAAATAAGCCACTGTGGACCTGTTTTTGGGTCACACAGAGTTGATTATGGGTTGTCATTCACACTCGAAGTAAAAGTAACAAATGTTTGTTGTCAGTAGTTAAACATTTCCTGTTTTTCACCGTTCCACCCATCGGCACAAATGTCATAATTCATTTTAAGAGGAGCAATGACAGGGCAGTCTTTGTTCCTGTTGGTCAGTGACACAGAAGTGATTGAACCTGTCTTGGAAGGTCCAAATACATTTCTAACATGCTATAGTCTGTCAGCTGGAACATTATTAGACATTCCAGATGCAGCAGCAGTTGTTATGTACAATGACACGATACAAGACATTGATTGAGATTGATTGTCGATGCCTGTCAAACGCCCTATGTCTGCGGGTTCAGGCTGATACTGTATTCTCTGAACCCTGCATTAGATGTTTACTCTTGACTTATCTGGTGATGTAACTCCTCTATAGACTTCACAGCCATTTGAAGTTTTCTATCCTCTCAGATCATTCCAGTGACTTTTTTGGTTTAATGTGTCTATCTGCTTCTTTTTGTGGGAGCAGCCTTACTCTAGAAATGAGGGCAGACTAAACATCCCACAGCCTGACTTGAAAGTAGGTAGGCTTCAAATGACTTTTCAAATATTAGCCTCCCTGTCTCCACTCCTACAGCTTTGTTTTTGTTTTGTTTTTTTACACACAAAGAGTAAAAGCAACAGATAGCCTGTCTGACTGGTTGTGCCAAATATGGCTTGAAATTTCTTCCCACCAGGGGCTACAGTGAAAACACAAATGGTAACCCTCACCTGTCACATTGTTGCATGTATCACTAAAGTAGGTCTAGCTAGAAGAATTTTACAGTTTTCACAAATGTTTCTCTTGGTGTGTGCTCTTTCGTACCACAAGTCTTTGCAGGCAAAGCACCTTCCCATTCGACTGAGTAACCTCACTGTTTCAAACAAGTTGTGACCCTCGGCGTTGTGTTTATGCTGTGGGATGTTTTGTTTTTGTGCTCTGCGAGTGAAAGCCAAGATGTGATACAGTTCTCTTCAGTAATATCAAAGAGAGATTGTGTGTGTGTTGTTTGTAAGTGTTTTTTAAATTTTCCTAATGCAAAAATGTAATTTCCATAAAATAATATTCAGAATTTCAAACACGGTGTAGGGGAAAGGAATTTTGGGTGAACTCTTGTGCATGTCCGTGTGTGTGTGTTCTTGTTTGCTGTGACTGAGCCAACCCCTGGGAAGAGAAAAGCCATTGGATTTTATTGTCTCGGGACGAAGTGCACCAAATTAAGTTACTGTCATCATTTATTTGTTTTGGGGGGGAAAAAAAGTCTTGAGGTACTCTAGGCTGAAGCCATTTAGTTATATTAAGTAATGGAATAAAAACAAAAAAGGCCAGCACAGGTGATTTCACAGTATAGCTGTGTATTGAAGTATTTTTTATTTTTTGCTTTTCATTAAAAGTGTAAAAGGAAGCATATCATTTTCACATGTAGTTCAATGTGTCAGTGCACATTTCAAGCCACCCTGGTCAAGATCCATGTAGGACCCACATTGTTTTGGGGTGGTGGAAGTCAGTACAGGGGCAAAAAAAAAACAAAAAAAAAAAAAACTTGCTGGTTCGAGAAACATCCCTGTGGATCTAGTGGGGGCGCTAAAGATCTGATTTACCCAAAGGTCAAAACAACTAGAGGGACCAAAATGAAAGTATGATCCTTGTCCCTTAGATTTTGACTTGCTGTCATGACATCATGCACAGTTTGGAGTTTTTAACATCTTAAATAACATACATTCCCTCTTGATTTTTTTTTTTTTTTTTTTTTGGCAAGCCTTGTGAGGGAAAAAAAACACCCTGTCATTTACCAAATGCCCCTGTTGTTTTGCATATTTAAAGGGGAAAAGTACAGTGACGACTCTTGCAAGTCTTCCTTTGCTCCATCACAGACTGGGGGAATGTACTTCAATACAACACATACAAATCAGAATAGAGGACTCTTATCGTTAAGTACACCAATATTTAAATGCCAAAATGTGTTAAAGCAGTTTCTGTAGATGCAATGCATTTGTTTGAGATTTATTTTGATGTTGCTGCTCTGTTTATCTTAGAGGTTAGTTTGTGAAATCTGTGGAACTGTATAGGGATCCATTCTAAGCCTTAAGATGCAACTACTGATGAAGCTAATGCTATATGAATGGACCTATCCACAGAGCGATGGGGTTTACCTGTTCATTTAATGACTTTTCAATGTAAAATGCCAACTGTTTTTGTGTATTTTGTCACTTCAAGTCTTCGTATGACAAAAGTAGCCTTACTTAAATCCAACATATGAAAGTGAGAATGGATGACTCACCCTGATGATGTTCTCATTTGATATTGGTGAAAGGCATAGTGTCCTGCACTCAAGAGCTTTTCATAATTATACATTTATTGCTTTGAAAGTTCCGTTTTTGTTTTGTTTTTTCTTGAGGTAGCAACATATAGTTTATAGAAAATGTAGCCCCAATTAGCAGGTTTTGTTTAACACCTTTAAGCTATGCAAATGAAGCCTATTCTTATATGTTATGAAAACATATTGTCAAGGTTTAAGTTTGTAACAGTCACATTAGTCGTTCTCTACTGAATATTGTCATCATCAGATACTTACTATGGCGGTATAAGTTTAAGTATTTAATGTAAAAGTCACAATGGACTGGTTCGATCTTCTTTCTTGCTTTTTACTTTTGTTTTTCTGCCAAAAAAAACTTAACACATTCACCTTGTGTGCCATTGAAAGAAAATGTGAGAAGTGGAACGTTTCTTTGTCTTATTTTCTTACATGATAAAGTAAATAAATACCTGTGAAGAAAAACAATCGTATTTTCAGTCTTAACTGTCTCATTTTTAAACTGGATTGATTACCTTTACTAACCTTCATTTTTTTTCTCCCTTCCCTTAGTTAGGTCACTCAGAAATACAATGTTTAACCCTTTTTAGGGCACTCCTAGAAATACGCTGAAATTGAAAATTTTACTGAACTATCCAGACTTTACTTTTGTGAAATTTTTCAAAATGTATTATGTAGAAAATGAAGTTACCATATTTGGTTCCTTACCCATAAGTGGTGAAAAACATTTTAAATCAAAGAATTAAACATAAAAAAAATACAAGAAAAACATATGTGAGGTAAAAGGAACATGTTGGTCTAATGTTCAAAAATACATGCGTGCTGATCCAGCCCCCTGTCCATACGCACACGATCCCTTTGAACATCATTCCTTACATTAGTACCATTACTTCCTGGTACCTAACAAACAGGTCCACTCACTGTTCATGCACAGGTGGACCTTACAGACCCTGGAGAGCACATTGGACCTGAGATTGGTGCCTCACTATCTTCACTGTAACTGATGCTTTCACTGTGTAGTAATGTATGCAGAAATTACCAAAAATAGTCACTTGCCTGATAAAGAGTTAAAAGTAGTACAGGTTTTGTTTTGGGTTTTTTTATGGAATAAGATTTTAAGACTCTATAAGGGGACTTTCCAAGGTAGCAGGCCTCTGATTTGCAGGATAACAAGGTTGTAGGAGCCGGGTTTGTCCCATCAGGGCATCATACATGAAGGAACGAAGGAGCCAAAGATTAGAAAGAAAAAGAAAAAAGACAAGTGGGGTACAGGTACATCAATTTTGTACAGCATGGTTGGATTTCCATCCACAAGGGGGTGGCTTGACCACATCAAAGCAGCCCCTCAGCAGTATGGGATGGTCCTGAACTCCTCATGAATTAACCAAAATCCTCCTTTTTTCCCCCTCTCCGTGTGGAAGGAGGCAGCTTTCTCCAACAGACTATCTGTCCACATGTTTTTGCCCTGGTCTGAAATGACTTTTCCAGTCATGTGATGAGTAAATAAACATTCTTCTGTAAACATCGGCATGCCGCTCATGGTTTTCTCCGCAGTTCTTCATGTGTACATCGGAGTCTCCTAGTTCAGCCATTACTTATGACGTCAGGAATACCTCACCGCGAAGTGCAGCCCACTGGCGGTGAGCAGGCAGCCGTGGAGGAGGATATGAGGAGCAATCGTGGAAGAGGAGTCAGTCCGACCTTGTCTGGCTCACAGTCACGCCTGGACGTGGAAACACCGCAGAAATAGTTGGCGGTGTTTAATGCCCCTTCAGGCTCATCCAACTTTGGCCTTCATTCATGTTTTTTTATCGCAACAAGTCATGTCTGGGTGATGTGCACAGGAATAGACACTACCCAACCTCTTCCGCATATTGGATTTCTATGCAGAGAGAAGGTCGCCGATGTCGCTTTAAGGATTCGGGAAAAGAACACTGCTGCTGACACGGACTCAGTATTTTATTTTATTTTTACTTTTTAATCCTTTTTCTCCACAGTTTTGTTGCAACTACCGCTCCATTTGCGCCCTGCGTGGAAATTACGGGTTTCACAGCTTCCATCTGAATATAACCGAGTTTCACAGAAGCCTGTGCAGATCTCTGTGCAGCGCACGGACGCGACCATGAAGCATTTTATTTAGGACATCATCTGTCTCCAAAAAGTGCCAAATTAAGCCGTAATGGCGAACGAGTATAATCGCAATATTGTGGAAAAGTATATTTGCCATAAACTCTCCAAACGGGGTTACGCGTGGGGCTTTCACGACGTCCGGGATGAAGATGCTGCTAATAATGGGTCAATAGTTGCCCCTTCTCCGACTTTGGTGCGCCGGTGCCGTGAAGCCAACACCGGGCCTGACACCGAGAGCATCCCCCTCCTCTGTAAGCGGCTCCCGCAGTCTGACCCCCACGCAGACATCCACAGAGTCTTGCGTGAGGCTGGGGACGAACTTGAAAGACTGTATCAGCCAGACTTCACGGAGATGTCTCGTCAGCTGTATCTGAGCTCCACCACGGCGCAGAGGAGATTCGCCGAGGTGATAGACGAACTGTTCCGGGACGGGGTGAACTGGGGGCGTATTATCGCTTTTTTCGAGTTCGGGGGCACCGTGTGCGTGGAGTGCGCAGCCAAGGAGGATATGACATCGCAGGTAGACAACATCGCGGAGTGGATGACGGAGTATTTAAATGGACCTCTTAACAGCTGGATACAAGACAACGGGGGATGGGTAGGTGTGCTTCCGTCTGGGCTTGTGCGCTTTACAGTCGTGTGTGCCACGGGGGCGCAAAAGTCCGCTTTGCTCTTTTTTAACCGGTTGTCAACTCAAATGGCGTGTGTGTATGCTTAGCTCGACACTAACTACGTTCACATAAGTCTTAAAAGCACAGCATATCGAAACCACAGTTGTTCCTGGTCATTAACTAAATTCCGTCTCTACACCAGCACAGTACGCGCGACAGAAATAACGTTAGAGAAGGACGGCCTCTCTTCTGATTGGACGCTCGCGGTGGCTGTTAAACCCATCTGAGCCAATCAGGAGGCGATCTGTGTCACACCTCCCTACGCTCTTCCATAAAGCCCGCCCTGTCAAGTGGAAAGCCAGTGGAGGCCACGCAGCTGTCACGCAGTAATGGAGTTAGTTCAGTGTGTGTGTGCGCTGTGGAGGGGAAGCAGCGGTTAAACCATCTCTGGAGAACGCACGGCACGGCCCGGCACGGCACTTTATGCGTTTAACTGTTTCTGAAGCTTTATCCTGCAAAGTGCCCCAGACCTGCTGTGATGTGATTTATAGGTCACGGTTTTAGCAGAAAGGAATAGAGTAGACACATGTCAGAGGAAGGGAAACTATTGAACTAATGCGTCAGGCCTCTGGGCATGGATGGACGAGGTTGAGCTGCAGTGGTTGTTGTCTTTACATCTAAGTTCTTCAGGTACTCGGGCATGGACACACTTTACCTGGTTACATGTATGAGAGAAACAGAGGTTTTAAGTGTGCAACATGATATTCCTTTCACAATAGTTCTCCTTTCCTGCAGGTACTGATTCAAGTAAAGGAGCACCGCAGGCTCCTCCACAGCCATTAAAAGCAATCTGCCATGAATTAGGTTCTAATTAGAAAAGAGCCTGTTAATGAGAGCATAACATTTGTGCTACTTGGTTATTTTAGCTGGAAGGTATCCGAATTTATTTGGAGGGAGGGTGGTGGGGTCATCAATGATTCATATTGAACATTTCATCTCAAAGGAGAGGACCATTTAACATTCCTCTTGAGTCTGCCTTGCCCCTGGAGGTGCCAGGTTGTGCCACATATCAAAGACAACCAACAGAGGGAGGGCCCTCCAGGAACAGCGAGTGCTAATCTGCAGCCTCTGTGTTTAACATGCAGTCCTCTGTGCTTCTAGGTTGGAACTCTTTTGTCTGCTTTTTAGACCTGTGCCTTGAAGCTGGCGCGGGTCTGGCTGCCGAGATGCCTGCTGGAGGTCTCTGGAGCCTGTGCCCACTGTACAATAATGTAGGTCATCATAGTCTGTGTTTTCCAGCTGGGCGGAGATGGCTGTATCTCTGCTATTCTGTATCCACAGCAGAGACAAAGCAGCCTTTTAATCCTGTGGATTATTCAGGATTATTTGAAAGCGTATGTTCCAAATTCTGTTATTTTGGTGATTTCTCCATAACGAAATTATTTTGGCTCCAAACCAAGCTATAAAACAATCTAATCAGAAAACATTAGTCGTGGCACACAGGAGCTTACACTTGTGCTGTTTTTTGAGGTTTGGCAGACACACTGGCTTCCAACAGGCACTAGTGTTGATTTATATTCATTTGAATGCTTGTCAGGTCGGGAATTTCCTGAGCCGTGTACTTCAGTTATTACCTGACATTTAATAACTGACACTGCAGGCACAGTGTCCTGTGCTCTAGATTAAGTCTATGTAATCAAGCTTCTCCGTTGTTATTGACTCTTTGGGTTGTGTTTGGACTATAATGAAAGCCACTGTAATGTTCAGAATGTTCTAGGGAGGTTGTTGTTGTATATTCCTGGCTTCTGTCAGATCCAGAGTCCCTTATGTTTCAATAACTTAGTGACATTTTCAACCAGGAAATGATAAAAATCCTAAGACCAGAGGTTAAAATCCTATAAAAGATGTGTTTTACGCTGGTATTTTTCATATACACTGTTTTACATGTGCAGTTATGCTATAATTAATCTTAGGACCTTTCACCATGCAGTTTTTTTGAAGTGATAGAAAAACCCCACAGTTGTTACAGCAGTTTCCCAGAAACTGAGGACATGACCTCTCTGTTCTTTGTGGCAGTTATGGTCCTGTGTGGATTGGACAATGACTCCCTCTGTTTAGAAAAAAAAAAAAAAAAGGCTACCAAACTGTTTCACTGTGACAGCTTTGAGGCGATTGCCATAAAGCAAATGTACTATATGTCCACAGAGCATCTAATCTACTAGTTTGGCATTTGACAAGGGATTGAAACTGTTTTGCTGTAACATGTTTGAGGTGCATATGGGTCTTTAGTCCTTTTTATCCACCATCTGCCATCTCACTGCTGGAAAATTAATCAGGATAAAATCTATTTTATGTCTCAGCCACTGTACCTAGAGGCATTCATTTATTTGCACAGCTTTGACTGAACAATGAAATCACTGAATAAACAAGTCACATACATTTACACTTTTGGCTTTGTGATCACTCTGAGACAATTGTGTTATTGTATGTAAAAGGTGACTTGTGTTTTTCACCTCTCCTGAAACAAAAGTTAGGGCTAATCAACCTATTACTGACATATTTGACATGTGAGAGTGGTGTGGAAACAGCCCTCTATCAGCCACCCTCTGTTTCCTGTTGTTTTTTAGATGATTTGAGCTCAAAGGTAGGTGAGCGCAATAATCGTTGTTGAGTCTGGAGGCATCACTGGTGGGTCAAAATATACTTTTAGTTAAACAAACCTGCCTCGTAGAAATAACAAAACCAACCAGATGAGTGAAACAGCTCCAAAACACTGGACTTTCATTGTCCCTGCCACTCGGCTGTCTCCACCTGTATAAATCCATCTCTCTCTGTGTTTTGCGGTGGCAGAAATTGCACTCATCAGAGGAGGATTGCATTTAGGCTGGAGCCTCACCCACACGTGGTACACCTGTGTTTATTTACAGGCTCTTTCAGTAAATACCAAGTGATTGAACAAAGTGGCAGACAGCGTCCGACTTCTGAAATTACATGCTTGACCTCAGACACTTGACTGGCTGAAGGGGTGGCACTGAGCAAAACGCCAAAATGGGATTCAGGGGAAAAACAGAAGTTTAAGTCTGAACAGCATCCATATTGAGATATACTTCTTTATTTGTTTAGCAGAGGTGAGGAAGGAGTTAATGCTCATGGAACGCCTTTTTTGAAGTCTCAAACAGTGGGATCAGGTGTCTTAGTTGTCTCAGGAATGCAAAGATCCAGGTGGCCTATTTCTCTGTGTGTCATAGGTGTGTGTGTGTGTGAGGAGAAGACAATATACAGTGGCTTGGGTTGGGTCCTTCCTGTGGGGGATTCCCTGAGTACAATCTGGTACTCAACGGGTGGGACCTGCATATTGCTGGGGGATTGCGGGCATCTTGCTGCGCCCCTCTCCTTCCTTGTTTAGGCGGAGTGGATCTGGGACAGCAAGCGAGTCATTAATCTCCATATAGGTGACATGCTGGCAGAGGAGAGAGGGGGAAAAAAAAAACCCAAACAAAGTGACTCACAAAGGAGCCACATGCAGCTATTCACCGGAGACCAAAAGCATACGATAAGACTTCACTTAGAGCCAATTTGTGTCTTATAGCGCCAAATTCAGCCTGTTCTAGCGGGAAGTGCTTGCAAAAAGAAAGGCCTTTTACCCTACTGCTGTGCACACGGGCTTTAAGCTTCAGTCATTCTTTTTTTCCCCCTGACACTTAGGTTTTACTAGTTATTTAACATTTTAGAATACAGAACATAACAATTGGCAATAGATAATAGTCACAATCTGATAATAAGATTATTTTGGAAATAGAAATCAAGTTACATAATCGAATTTTTAGAGCAGCAGTTTATATAACACTTCCCAGGACTAAGAGACAAACCACACATCAGTTGTCTTTAAGGAAACCAATCCATTTGCCCCACCATATCATGTAAAGTTCATCTTGCAGCCTCAGCACAAATCTTAATCTCTCCATTTTGTTAATTTCATCAACAGTTTTCAACCAGTCCTCCAGCACTGGTGGATCAAGTTGAAACCATTTCCGAGTGTTTTTTTTTTTTTTTTTGGCTGCAGCACCAAAGATTTTTTTGGAAAGTATTTATGATTTGTTGTCAAATCATCAGGAAGATCTAACAGAAGTGATAAAGTAGGTTGCTGTAATTTAAAACCCCAAATCTGTTCTATTTTTATTCCAACATCTTTCCAAAAAAGTTGTAATTTTCATACAGGACCAAAAAAGGTGGGTGTGGTTTGCCTCTGTGCTCCCACAACCCTTCCAGCAGGTAGAAGCATTTCAAGTTTCTACAAAACTGTTATAAAGAACCCAATTAAATTTTTCTAACAAAATTCTCACCAGTAGGCTGAAGAGGAGGTTGAAATAGTAGATTCACACTAAGCTAAGAAATCTTCTCTTCACACTCAGCTGTTTCTTTTTTTTTTTTAAATCTAATTTGTAGTTTATCAAACAGTTGAGTCTGGCCTCGCAAATTAGAGTGTGGGATCTATTCTTCATCTAGCAATCAGACAGACGAATCAAGAATTACCCATGCAAATAGCACCCACCCAGTATTTCCAAACATATACCATCACTTCACTGCTGGAATAGTACAACGCCACATTGCTGGATTGCAGTGCTGTCTATTGATGTGGACTCAGCTCTGTAATGAAGACCGTATGCCACAAAAGAGCTGGATGTGGCTTCAAGCAGCCGTGATTTTCCCCTGTACTGTACCCCTTTTGCCGCACAGGCCTCAGTCGCTTGCCATCTGCTACTATGTTTACACCCATCAGCCCAGCAACTGCAATCTCAGAAACATTTCCTACGAACACTGTGACTCTGGATCAGTCTGACATGAATGCGTTCTTTCACAAACAGATCTCTTTATTATCTTGTCTTTGAGATGCCACAAACACAAAGACCTTTGTTCCAGACATTCTGTCCTCTATACATGGATTACTTTCAGAGGTGGAGTTAATTTGGCGAAGGTTACATGACTGTAGGGGTGTGTATTGGCAAGAATGTGGAGATACGACACAAATCACAATACTAGGATCGTGATACGATATATCATGATACTGTTAAAAAGGCAATTTTTTTGTTTGTTTCTCTATTAAAAATTATTTCCTTGAAGAATTGAATTACACTGAAAATATGCACAAACGCTAAACGCATTTTTATTTGATCACAATAGGATTTAATGCTATATCACAAAATGTTCCTATGTTAAAACTTAAATTATATTTTACAGACTTATATGTCTATATATTTTACAGTTTAAGATCCTGCTCAAATGTTCATATTCTATTAGTTCATAACATTATTTTTGTGCGATCCCAACAGAGGA
>JAQQZY010000010.1:18531320-18590779 GCA_030068375.1 Ostorhinchus rueppellii | reverse complement strand
CAGAATTTCACATTTTGGCCAAAGACTGTATCTGAGAAACTACAACCAACTAGGACTTTGGACTGAATTTTTCTTTACTCATGACCAAAATTTGATAAAATTGAACTACCTATAATCTGGAAGCATTTTACTTGTAGACCAGTGTAATTTTAAGGCATCAGTGCATTTCAACAGAATGTCTTTTGTATTATTTTTTTTCCTTCAGTTTATAGTGCAGTTTGCTTTGAGATGTAGTAGACTATTTGGACCAAGTCAAACATTTATCTTAGATTTACTAAGCTTGCAAGGGTCTGAGTTAATTACAGAAATTCAATATAATGTTTTCCTTGGTACATAATTACACAAAAATGATCTTTGCGTTTTCATTACCTTAGAATAAGCTGCTATGTCAGGAGTGGGTTGCCTTCACATAAGCCAGTTTTTAAACTCAACTTCCTCTTCCTTCATTATGTAGCTGTTTTACTGTGGCCTATGTTGTAATAAGTTACCAGAAAAATGACATGACTATTGTATTTTTTGCAGCCAATCTAAGTGTGATGGTTTTAAGTGGGACTGCATAGAATTACATCTGTTCTTGTCACTAAATATCACACTCCAAACCTGAAAAGCACTTAAAATTTTGAGTAAAAGCACTGAAAAACTTCAAGAACCTGAAACACAATTTCAAAGTACATTCAGTGTCTGTTTATTTTTCTGCAGCCAGAAAAATAGAAAAGTAAAACAAAGAACATTCATACTGCTGAAGTGTAGTTTGTCATGCTTTGCACATTTACAGTACATGTTGATCTGATAGAAAGTTTATTTGAACTGGACAATATCGCCACGATATTTACAAAAATAACACTAAAACTGCATTCTCTTTAAACATTCATAAAAATAAAGCTTTCTGTGACACGTTTCCCGAAAACGATCCTATTTACAGTCAAAGACGGAGATGAGTCCTGTCGAGCTGCAGCAGGGATAACCAT
This sequence comes from Ostorhinchus rueppellii, assembly GCA_030068375.1. NCBI lineage: Eukaryota > Metazoa > Chordata > Actinopteri > Kurtiformes > Apogonidae > Ostorhinchus > Ostorhinchus rueppellii. The sequence goes on along the minus strand of JAQQZY010000010.1, from coordinate 18,589,811 downwards.
GTCGTTTTGTTTTGAATCTGGACTCTCACCCAAAAAAAAAAAAAAAAAAAAAAAAAAAAGAAAACACAACTACAACAACACGGAAAATACATGGAAAAATACCTTTATCGTTCAAAGGTCATTTTGTCCATCTAATACCGTTAGAAAAATAAATGGGTGAAAATAAACCAGGACAGTTGAATGAGTTTAAAGCCTCTCTCAGGTCATGGCTGGTTCATCCTTTTTATTGGACAGATGTATTTGCCTCCGACTGCTGCTGCTGCTCGTGTCAAAATCATTTTACCTTTATTTAAAATTTAATTAAATCCATTAAGATAAACACATTCCACACTTCTGATAGCATTTATAGTTTTCCCAAATTGCAACCAACTACAAAAGGTGAGCGTAGGTAAAATTTGAGTGCAACCTGCACCATGTACTTTACATTTGACTATTATATATTATATGTTTCTACACATTTCCAAATAATTGCACTCGTTTGACAACAGAAGGTCAAAAAGGACAATACTGTCTGCATCTGGTACGAGTAGGGCAAATAAAGGCACAAATAAGGACTGGGCGTCTTCGCTCTGTATTGCCACGTGGTGGATGAAGTGTAGTTTTTTTTTTTTTGTATTCAACAGGTTGAATCTGTGAAGGTTCGTTTTTCTTCCACAAACACTGACGAGATGAATTTTCCTTGATGTGATGACGTTCAACACTGACCCCCAAATGTGTCTGATGACAACGCAAACCACTGAAGCCCTCGTTCAGTTGAACCCGTCTCCATTTGACCCACCTTTCCCAGGCAGGTGATCACTGTGATTATGTGAGAATGAGTGTGCGTCTGTTTCTACAGTATATATACGCATTATACTGTATTTGTGTGTGCCTCTGATCAGTGTTCAAACAAAACAAAAGAATAAATTCAGAAAACTAAACCTCAGTGCAGGAACTCCACTTCACTAAACTGTCTAACTCTTTGGTTTCCAGGCGTCTATAGTGCATCAGTTGCAGGCGTCTCTGGGACCCTCGGACCGGCTCTGCTCAGCCTTTATCCCTACCTCAACCTTCAAACTTATGTACTCCCACCACGTCTCCACTTCAGCTGATGCTCCTTCTCATTCCGTCAGGCTCTCCTCCTTACAGGCATCTGAGTAAAAAAACAAACAAACAAGAAAAACAAACAGAGCCAGAAACATCAGTAAGTCCAGTATTTGCCTGAAATGGACATGTTCGCTGCTGTTCAACCCAAACTTTATTTAAATGTTTTCATATGTCTTATTAAAAATTAAGCAGACACTGAATTTGTATGTTTTAATGACTATTTTGCTCGATTTCCAGCTACAACGTTTCTGTCTAAATTGAGCTTCCGGATTTCAAAAACAAAATTTAGGATTCTTTTTGAAGTTCTAAACAACTGCCCCACTGGACTTTGTTAAAACCCAGTGAAAAACTGATTGGTTTTACAAAGCCCATGGCGTGCTATGCACAAACATTAATAATAAACCCTTCAATAAAGCCGGGGCTGAAAAACACAACTTATATTTTAAGGCTGATTAGTACGTCATGTTGTCTTTGCAGAATTTTGCTGAGCTGATAGAGCTGCACATCAAACACACAGCAGCCTCACTGAACACCAAAATCATTAAAATGATGCAAGCGCCTGTTGTATGCTTTCAAGCACATCGGCACAAACTCGTCCACATCAAAGTAGAGATCGCTACGGCCAAAATTCTCCCAGATTTAAGACAAACAGACCAGAGGTGAATAAAGAAAATGTAAGCCCTATTAATGGGATAAATAATACCTTATTTTACAAACAGCTCTAACATTTGTGACCCAAAGTACAGTGGAATACCGAAGATTACTGCCTTTGGTTCTCTCTTCAGCAACAGGCATAAAGTCCCCATGTACATTTGTCTAGTAAATACAAACCTGTGTTGTCTAAAGACAAAAATTGGGGCGATCTACAGCCCTTCAGCTTTTGAGGAAAAAGTCAAAACAAACAATCCTGGTAAGGTTTGTCCATATGCACCATTTGCTGAAGTACTCTGCCTTTTCCTTTAGGAGCATAAACTGTTTTCTTATAATGTTGATTTGTTTTAGTGTTTGGTTGTCTAAACATGACATGAGGTCCACATCCGGTTTCCTAGTCCAAATCAGTGATATAGCAAATGTGGTCATAATACATCAATAATTCATTTAATCTTTATTTAAATCTGGTGGACTCGTAGTGGCATGCTCTTCTACTCAAGACATCTGGAGCCCAACAGAAGACGTAACGCCAAATGTACGTTGGCTTAACTTTGTGACATCTTTAACTGAAAATCATGCTTGTCACGACTCACAAGCAGAGCGGTCCCCTTTAAAAAAAAATCTGAAATTTGACACATTTCAAACTAAATACAATTACTCACAGTCCGGCATGTTATTTATCCATTGTAAATCTTTTAGTATTAACTTCAGTATTAGATTTTTTCCCCTCCAGATATGATGATTTTAAGCATCTGGTTCAATACTTAAACATTTTCCTGCAGTACAAATCTGAGGTTCTGCTTCACATACACTTGGTGTGAGAATGCTTCAGCAAATCTGCCTTTCATTTAGTTGAATGAAACTTTCAAATGGGAATATCTCATACATTTGTTCACAAACAAAAAAACTAACAGACTTGTCCTTTGAATATATTCAAACGCTAGACCATGAAGGGTTTTTTAACAAAGAGCCTGTCCTTGAGTCTCTCCTCCTCTCAGAGGATATTCAGCTCTTCATCCTCTCACAAAACTCCACACAGCCCTGTAGCAAACACTGGCATCCAGCAGGGCAAGCAGGATGCTGGGCACCATGCTCCTCACAGCCAGCTACAGCAGACCGGTGTGGTTCCTACCTGGGACAGGGTTAGAGACCGGGGTGGGGAGAGAACTCAGGGTCCGGGACAGAAGGGGGAGTTGGGGATATCAGTGCTGAGCGTCTATACCTGCTGGGCTGAGTACCAGGGCCTGGAGGATGTCCGACAGTGAGATGATGCCCTCGATGCTGGAGCACTCGTCTACCACCACCAAGCGATGAACCTGGCAGATGCACAGGTTTTATCAGGACAGACGAGTTTAGAGCTAATCACACCTGATGTCATTTTTAGGTGCAAACATGAATGCGTATTTTTAATGCATCAAGACTCACTTCAGCCTTGACTATTCTGTCCACAATGGTCTCCAATGTTTCCATTTTGTGGCACTTTACGACTCCTTCGAAATACTGCGAGCGATGTTTTAGAGCCTGGGTCACTGTAATGTCAAGGTTATTATATGTCTTCTCAGCAGCCAAGTTCTACACAAACACAAATGACAATGTGTTGTTTAATGACAGCAGACAAAGTGATTCAGTTTCATTTCATGGAAAAACTGTTGAAATTACAACTTACAATCACATCAAACTTGGAGTAAATATCCACAACTTTGCCTGTAAGAAAATAAAACTTTTATGGCTTCTGTTTATTAAAAATACAGAGTACATCAGTTTACAAGTTTTTCATTAGTGAACTGACCAGACTCATCCACCACAGGCAGAGCAGACACTCTCCTCTCCACAAAGATGTTGAGTGCTTTGATGATGGGTGTGTCTGGGTGGATGAAAGCGATGTCGTGGTATGTACCGATGCCCAGCTCTCCAAGAGTCTGTTTCATGAAAGCTGGCTTTGGCATTTCACACATCTGGAAGGCACATATTCATACATGGAGACAAAGGACGTCCATTAATTTCCTGTCATTTAATCAAAGTAAGAGTAAATTTCAGCAATGTCTATAATGACCACTAGGGGGCAGCAGTACAGAGAAAGTGAGATTATCAGGGTCTCTGCATCACCTCTGTTAATAACAAAATCAATAGTATCAAGAAAAATGTTAAAAAAGCTCAACAGTCCTCCACCAACACAATGACAGTAAATAATGTGGACTCACAAAGAGCTGGAGGAACTTGAGGATCCTCTTATGTGTGAGAATATAAAGTGCGTTCCCTGTGACGGGGTCAATGACGGGCAGGCGGTGAATTTTGTTTTTGATGAGGGTGTACACTGCATCGAACAGGCTGCAAACATAACACACACAATGTCGGGATCCAAATAAAACAATCAGCCCTGCTCACAGTTAGTAGTGTGTCCAAGCAGAAAGACAACACACCTTGCATCAGGTGATATGTTGACCAAAGGTTTGAATGTTGCTTGAAGGTAAACTTCTGCGTAGAAAGCAATACCATTTAATATTTTACGATCTCCTGATAAAACTGTGGTGAACTATAACTACAAGATGACAAAATAAAAATGACGCTAACCTCGCCATGTCTCAAGCTTATGTTCCTCTAATTCATATATTTGTACCTGAAAACAAAAAAACAAAAAAAATGTTAAGGACAATTATGGCAGTAGAATAAGAAAACAAACCTACTGTAAACACTGACTTACCATTGGTGACTTGTAATATCTGTGGAGTATGATGATGAAATCTGTGATTGTCAGCATTCCTGGAGGGAAAACGGGCATTAAACACATACAATCTATAAAAGTGACGCCTGCAGGCATTGTGCAACTGGGTAGAAGAGACAGCGCTTACAAGGGTGTGGTTCAAACAACACACCATCCACTCGCTGCCCCCCTGTTTTATCCTCACGCTGACTTGACATTTATTATTCATCACAGGGCTGACTTGCAATAAACTCTGTGCAGGAAATCGGACAGCATAACAACATCGAATCACTGCTGGTTGGGGACTGACACTTTCATAAATGAAGGGATTTGACAAAAGGATTTTTTTAAATGCTTAAATGAATACGGTTAACCTGTCTAAACACTAGCCAATACATGTGGGTCATAACTGTGCTTAACGGCTTACGACAGCTGTAATAAATTCTGCTCGATACAGTATCATGCTCCACTAGCCATGACCGCAAGACGGAGTTCCCTCTGTATTTATTTAGCAATGACACAGACACAGCGAGGACATTTTCCATCAGTGCTAAGGGAGAATGTGACGAAAATATAAACACAGTGTGTGACTAGACTGTTATCCAAAGAGCTTAAAAACCTGGATGAGGAAAACACTCACAGGCTGTTTTAACACATCAAAAATATTAAAAACAAAGTAAAGCAAATCAAAAAAGGTAAATCATGATAATTGAACAGTGTTTGTGATTCTTACCCACAAAGCTTTGCTTCTCTGTGTCCCATAGTGGAGCAGCTCGTACACCGTTTGCTACCAATGCAAAGAACGCTTTCTTAACCTGCAATTCAACAGTTGAAAAATATGATCATGATACTTATTTTGTTCAAATATCAATTAAAGTTCTCATTGAAGTTCAATGTATAATGCAATCCAACCTAGATGTTTTTTTATGAGGGTAGCTGGTTCAGGTTCAATTTAGATAAAGCTGTGGTCTATTGGTGGATTTACTGGTTAAAAATCAACACATCAAACAGGACGAGCCTCCGGAGGATTACTGTTTAACCACTTTGTGACAATTTCATTAACCTTCACACAGAAACTGCTCTAAGGCTTTAGGGACGATTAATTTAGGCTGCTCATTTTCACATCCATTTCCCTTCTACACAGGTGCTTGACTTTACAAAATGAAGGCCTCTAAAGTGACACAACTGGTATGAAGACATATGAAGTCACAATCTCACTGTTTGCCATGCAGCCTACGGATTAATATGGAAAAGGAGATGAGAAAACAGAGATGATCACTACTAACTTGCAGTGCTGTGTCGAACACAACAAGCTTGGAACTTGTAGGGACAATGTCGTAGCACTTGTGGGATTTCATAAAGCGCATGTAAATATCACTCTCTGGTTCAGCAGCTGGAAGAAAAACAGAAAGTAAAGAGAAATCTCACTGGGAAAACATAATGAGAGCATGGAAACAACACACCCCAAAGCCTAAACAACCATTAAGGATCTGGACCACTTACTGCTGTTTCACTCTTCCATTTCACTCATAATTAAGCTGTGCTTTTAAGCGCCAACAAGCACAGTGGAAAACAGGAACAGAAATGTACTGTACAAGACACAGAGACGTGAATAGAGAATTCTGAATGTTTCTGTATGTGGTTTGTGAATATTGAGCAGATTATCAGGTTTGCTGTTGCTGTGAAATTCCTCTAATTTCATATCAGAACGAATAAATGAGAAGGGGAAAAAAACATGTTTGGGATATATATGACCGGACAAACAGAAGGGTTTGGAGGCATTTTTCTGCACAATTTTGATGAATATTTTGTATATTCTTTTTTTCCACATCACATCTAACACATGAGCTGTAGAGGAAAAAAATAACTGTGGGAAAAATGCCTGTTGAATAACTCTACAACCATCATTCATCAAAACTATGGCATAATACCCATTTTATTATTGAGGCAAATAAATTAACAAATCTGCTGTGACAAACCGGCACAGAACTGGTTTTTCTTCTGTCCTACATATTGTCTTCACCTGGCGACATTGTGCGACCACCTTTGATATCCAGAATCATGGAGTCACCTTTACTTTCCACTGAGCCTGACTGGGTTCATGCAGGAAACACTTACCATCATCATCTAGTTCAAGTTTCTCCAGCATGCCTTCGAATAAGCCGTAGACCTAAGAGAGGAAACAGGCACAAGTTTGTATTGAAACCAGCAGCCAATCCCCACAACGGTTCACGGTAGCGCACGACAAAAACTTTGCTAGAAATAGTGAGTGAGCGTGTAGCAGCAGCAGAAGGGTGAAGCCACTTTCCCCTGCGGGCCCACAACTCTGTCATCACGCCGAGTGTGGTGCGCACATTCCCGCAACGGCCACTCGACGCCGTGAACCACCGGCGCTAACAAACTGCATTAAACTCCTCCTAGTTCTATACATAAACAAAGGTTACGTGACAAAAGCCCCGCGCTAAAGAGCTGCAACTTTAGCGGCGCCCTATTATTAGCCTCCACACCCCCCTCGTAAACGCGTGAATGGAACAGTCCTGATGCGTTCGCTGCAGTAGGGGAACCAATGCTTGAAACGTCCACCACGTAGGCATGCGAGAATTAATCCCGCTACAATAAAACACATGGATCCATTGTTGCAGCTAGAAGCTGACAAACAACACTCACCACGGCAGAAGTTTTTCAAATGGAGTGGAGAAAAAGCAGGAAGCTCCACGCGCTGTGGACACACCCCTCCACGCAGAACAACCCGGGTGCCTCACCATATTAGGAAATCCCTACGTTGCTTAGCAGCAAGAAGCTGGGGATGCCTTGTCACATCATCTGAATTAAATTTACTTTGATAAAGCCATCAATGTATCAGAATCCTGCAAAAGCATTGATGTTGTGGGTGTTGAAAGATGAGAAAATGACATCCAAATTGTGCTGCTTGGATTCTGCACAGACCATAATATGCAAGTTCTCAGCATGGAATATGCTGTGTCATACTGAGAGATTTGCATACTCAAAGATTGCTTGTTGACACATTATTTCCCTTGGTTCCTAATTTAGCACTGCAGCAGTATTGGAAAACTGTGTATCTGGTCTGGGATGCTAAACAGTCCCCAGTGTCACCCTGCAGTGGTGACACAGCGCTTCTTCAGCCAAAAAAATACCCCTGCACTTTCATAAATCTTCCCCTGCTGCATACCAGCAGGCATGCCATCGACTGTGGTGTTACAACAAACTAAAGGGATGCAGACATGCATGAGGCCATTAGATTAATTGCTTTTTGCAACTGGATTGGCAAAAAGGTACATCAGTGGATTATTCTGTGAGGAACCCCCATTCGAGTATGATGGGGGAGGGACAGAAGAGTGTCTGACCAAGGATGAGTCCTGACTCATCACTCTTCAACCACAATCATGAGTCCTTGGGTGTTAATATTAACAGAGTACAACATTGGAGATGAAATATTGATTTACTCTCTCTAGCTACAATCCACAATCACTCAAAGCAGACAAGTCAACACAGTACTTCAGATAATTATTCATCAAAATGGCAGAGAACATCATGAAGTAATGCTTCAGCAGCTGCAGGGAATCTACAATAGCATTTCAACTCAGACTGAGCTGAGTTGATCTTTAATCTAAAATACTCACTGAAAACCCTTTTGTACAAAACATTGAACAGGTTCTCATCTATTTGCAGCCACTCAGTTTAACATGTAATGTTCTGAGATATTGTTCTAGTCTTAAACTAATATTTACACCATTGTCAGCTGCTGATGCTCAGAGCAAATGATGCAAACACAGCCTGTAAACATACAGCCTGCTCAAGCATCAGAGCTGGAATTAAATAGGTTCTTATCATTCCTGCTTTCGCTTCATCACTGTCCAAACAAATCCTTATGACTCTGTAAAGTGTTGTGTGAATAATGGTAAGCATGTAAGGCGACTGTTATGTAGAACATTATTATGTATTATGTATTTCTCCTCATCCATACAGCAATATAAAGAATTTTAGATCATAACAAATGCAATTACATAGTGTAAAAACATCTGGCCCCTTCAGTGTCTGCAAATAAAAAACAAAACATTGCGTTCATTGTTACAGTTGAGTAAAGCTCTACATACTCGATTGTTCTTGCAAAGACTAGTGCACCCATTTAAAGAATTCACATACAAATGTGATTCCTACAGTATGCTTAACATCAGCGTTCAGTCAGTACGATAATTATCCTCAAGCCACAAACTGGCAAAATGACCTTTGAACTAGTTTTGGACCCACCATGTGAAATCTCTCAGCTCAGTTCAGACCAAAGGTGCAGTGGTATTTGAAAAGCATAACAACATCAAAATGATTTGTCACTGCTAAAAGTCACAGCTAAATCTTTAAAGGAAAGTCTTAATCATTTGTTTCTTGTAGTTGATGGGTAGTGGACCTGAACTGGTCTGAGGCAAACAAACACCATGTTTTCTTAAAACAGATAGTATACATTTTAAGAATGCTTGTTAAGATAAGTGAGACTGCAGTAGTGTGACTCACTTGTTGTTGTGAGGTAGAGTAAGATGGCACAGGGCTGGAGGAAGGGATGGGGGGTTTAGCGGAGGGAAGGCTGAGGCGCTGTCCCGTGTCTGGAGGTGTGGAGAGGGAGCGGGACCGGGAACCTGGCTCCAGGCGTTCAGGGCTGGGGCCGCTCTGCTGGGCCTCCTGGGTGAACACGGGTTGGCTGGAAGCCTGGGTAGGGGTTGTGGGTGGTGTGGAGAGACCCGAGGCTGCGGAAAGACAAATGGTCCCATATAGATATTAATGACTCGCGCTATTATTAACCTATACTGACTGTTGGACTGAAGCAATGTGATATGCATGTTCAGTCGATGAGAGTGTCAAGACTGAGGTCCCCCAACTGTGACTGCTGCAGACACTGTCAATGCTGTTACATGCTAGAACAAAGAAGGAATGCATATCTGGTCTATCGGGTACTGACAGAGTCCTGGGTACTGATACAAAGATACACAGATACCAGAGATATGACTTGGCCCAGCTGCTGACAGACGGGGATGCAGCACATGAAATTCGATTACAGATGCTGCTACAAATGGAGTCAAATGAACTTTAAAGATCAGTTGGCAGCAAGTGATGGCACTGCAAATCATCAGTGAGTTCATAAAATATGGAGCAACTTAAACTGTTTCCTGTGTTAATTCCTAAAAAAAAAAAAACAACAACCCTTCAACCGAATCCATTAATATGATTAAAATACAGACATTAAAAACAGTAGCAGTAATAAATCGTTTCATAAATGTATATTGTTTTTTTTCTACAATGTCAAATCTACAGTGATAATATTTCTAAAAACAGGATTTTAAATACATAGCCATAAGTCATACATAAATAAGGGTTTTCACTTTAGTCTCAGAGGACTATGTGGGCGTACAAAACACTGTCTGACTCTCCTGTGTCATAATTACTTGTACTTGTTAGGATGAGAGCAATTGCACTGATACGATTCCTTTTAATTCATGTAGTTTGGTGACCTTATGTAATCGTAGCATAGCAACTTCCACGCTGAGCAGTGGTCCAATTACCCAGAATGACCGCTGAGTGGGTAGCAGGACCTTTGATTTTTGTTATTCCATTCACAAGGGTGCCTTTTAATCATGGAATCATTTCATCTTGTGCCTTCCTCTGTTAACTGTTCTGTTTTGTGAGCAAAAAAAGAAGTCAGCTGCAGAAGAGTAATGAATGATGCAACTAGTTTTTAAAGCTTTAAACCTTTTATCACATCTTGAAATCATCAACAGCTCAACTCGTGTTGTATTTATTTGAAAGTTATTATATTTCAGAATGCACAATGAGTCCTGTGGATGTTCTTTTTCCTGTTCTTTCAGCAATAATTAGGTTGTTGATAACATGAGGACTCGTGCTAAATGAAACTCCAGCTCAGGAGGCAGCTGTCTGTGACGCAGCTCATCCGGCAGCAGCGTCAGGCTCCTGGTGTGAGTCAGCTGACAGCTCTTACACGCTCCCTCGTTTTAGCCGCCTCAAACTTACACAGGGCAACATGTGACACTGCTGCTACCGTGGTTCCTCCCAGCTGACATATTTGTGAGGACAGACAGAGTGACATGTGTGATGCGTACCGAGTATTTCACATTACAAGGTTTACACCACGAGACTTCCAGTTGACGTCTATAATTCAGATGTGACTAATGCCGGTGCCTCTCGTGTCTCATCAGTACAACTTTGATGTACGTCTGTTTCCATTTCACCTTTGGTTCCACTGCATTACATCTCAGAAGGAAATATTGTATTTTAACACAACATTCGTCAGACGGATTTGGTTCCTTTTACAGTTTTTATCCCCTTCCTGTCCAGTAAAAAACACTTATCTCCATGTGCGTTTGTGATAAACTGAAGGGTTTGAAACATCCCTTATGAGTTGAGTTTCAAAGTCTCTTTCTTATTTAGCTAAATAAACTTAAAATACATGATTATGAAGTTGCAAACAGGCCTGTACTTCTGAGCTTGTTAAAAGCTACATGGTATTAATATGCAAGTCAAACAAGAAGGTTTCATTATTGATTGAGGCATGATTTTTTTTCCAATTAGTTGATTTTCATCTATTTATCTACGTGTCCAAGAAGCTTGACATTGGTGCAAACTAGAATTAAAAAGTGAAGCCAGAATCAGAAACCCAGTCAGTCACCCTCTTGACTAGTGGGAAGGGTGGTGCAATGTCATTTTTAAAAGTTAATTTCTACCATGCATATCATTCACGAAAAAGAGGGAACTGCATCATTCAGAGCATTATGCAGGCATTTATTTTAGAACTGACTGAAAAACTGAAGGCAGATACATTTGAGGTGTGGAGCAATAAAATGTGTACATTATAAGTGACTATCTAGAAGTGTGAATCTACCACAGATTTGGATACATCAGTTTGAGTGCAATTATAAACCAACTCAGGATACTGTGAATGGCCATTTGGAATTATTCATTTCGTGTAGATTAAGGGATGAGTGAAAAATTAATTTGGTCTCAGGATGGAAACAGAGCTGCAATTAACAATGAAATTTATGACAGGGTTGTTTGAAAATTGTGCTAGATGGTTGCATTTGAGGATTCACTGATACATATTCCGTGTACCCCACACCCTAAAAAAAGTGACCGATAGTGTCTTTCCATAGTGAGACATGGGACATTTACTCTATTGTAAAGATGTTAAGCTTTTATTTACAGAATGAAAGTGCAAAATGTACAGAAAAATTAGGCCAACTATGGAAGTTATCATAATATCCAATGCTCAGTATGGATCGAAGAAGGTGTTAAAAATATGGAGGCTATTACCTGTGAGAAAAATCTGCATGGAAGTGTTTTTATCAGTGTTTCCTAGCCAACATGCTTGACATTTGACACAATTGACACTTCGCCTTCTTCATGTTCCAGCATGAAAATGTGACGAGAAGGAAAGCATTGAAAAGAGACTGTTTCGAATGCTGAGTTGATGTACTGTGAAAATCAGAATTAAATGAAATCAAATAAATCTCTCAAATCATGTGATTTTTAAAAAATGTCTTTCTTAATTCATTCATTTCTTTTTTTTTTTTTTTTTAGAAAATTAAAATTTCCCGCCTGATACATAACCACTTGTCTAAAATGACAACAGACCAGTCATGGATGCAAAAAGTTCATTACAGGCTGAACCAAACAAGAAAGAGGTCAGCCTACGTCATCTTCTACTGTTTTTGATGGAAAAGATCCCAGTGTTAGATGCCATCAGGGTGATAATGGTGCGAACAGCATGTAGGATATTTTTGTAGTGTAAAAGGTGATGATCAAGCAGCATCCAAAACAGACCAAGAATGATGTGCATTCCTGCTTATTACCTTTCTTTGTGATATTTCTATTGCATATGAGTCATCACTCAATGATTTCTCAAGTATAAAATAAAGGTTGACAGATTGACCTTTACTGCAGTACATTACATAATGTGGAAAGAAACACTAGTATGCAACTGTCACATAAAAGATGAATTTGGGGAGCACTGCAAGTTTTCTTGCAGCATTCTGAATGAAGTAATTTATCACTTAAATCATTAGTAAAAAAAAAGAAATTTCAATGTGGTGCAAATTAAATAAAACATGAAGGATCATCATTCAAAGGTTAACTATTATGAGATACTCCTGTGTGAGCTAAGACACTAGACTTCATATTATTATCAGGCTTTTGTTTGGCAACCCCCATCTTCAGTGCTTCACATTGTTACTTGAATTTATAGAATCTTGAAAAAGAGAATATAACAAGTTAAGATATTTTTTGTATACGAGGACCAGTGTTTCAGCAACATTTTTCCTTAGTCTGTCCAAGTGCACTCCACACTATCTCTTGACATTTAGTTGGCGAGCACCAGCCCTCTTTGGCATGCCCCACTTCCGCTGTGTAGCTTTCTTATTTTAGCCACGCTGTTGTGGCACATTCCACAGGAGGAGATAACAGCAGGGCTATGAGCCCCCTCCTCAGTCCAGTTAATAAGGGGCAGCCTGACACCACCCTTAAAACAGGAAACGGATGCCTTGCTGTAAGTTGTCGACTTAATTTATATGGATTTACATAAATAGAAATACCCCTAATACTGCTCTTTATAACATGCCTATGAATGAAGCTGTCTGAGAACATCCAACACACCAAAAAGACACAAAGGTATATGGTTCAAATAAGAGCTGAAGTGACACTAAGAAAACACTGCTGAAACAAATTCACTGATAATAATAATAATAATAATAATAATAATTTATACATTTGCTTTAATTTGGTGAAGAAAATGATCTGAAATACCATGGAAGTTAGTATTACTAAGTTACACTTTCATAATTTTCTGCAAGTCTATGTTTATGTAACATCCATAAAAGCAGATCTGAGTGTGGGTGCCTCTGAAGAATGAAGAGAGTCTTTATAGTCATGTGGACTTGTGACGACTGGGGGCTACGTGGGCCTGATTGTTTGACGTCAGAGTACAACTGAAGCTACCAGCCTTGTGCACACACTGCTGCATCCATCTCTGGCCAGCCATGTAACATGATAAATCACAACTGCGCCATGTTTGTATAGACATACTGGTTAAAACAGGTGTGTGGATAGTGAGGCAATGCAGTAGGTGATATGACAAACAGTCACTGACCCCAATTAGCAACTAGGTTTCAAAACCACTTTGCTAGATTGTAACACAGACTTGCTGCAGGATGTATTATGGCCAAACCCTGAAGTGTGCAGAATCAATAAAAGCAAACATGTTGCAGCTCCCATAGCATAAAGGCTAAAGATGACAGCATTTTTGATATAGGCCAACTTGTCACCACATCGTATACTACTTTTACGATGATTTCCACATTCAGCCCATCCATCATTGAGACAGGAGTCCGCTTCTCTCAACTGAGGTTTGACTGCCTCTAAATCAGGAGCTGGAAAGTCCATAATAAAGTGGCACTTGAATGTCACACAGTGCTCCAGTGATTCATTGAGCTTTATAAGCAAACACAGTACTTTAATGGCTTTAAGTCTGTATGGTGGCCATGCTTTTGTTTAGCATTATCTTCTCTGTCAGCATGCATTATCAGTTTCCTGCCATGAGAACCTGGAGAATATTAAGTGAGGAGAGACTGATCTCAATGCAATGTCTCCTGTCTATTTTAATGAAGTTATCAAAATGGAGCAGCTATTTTGAAGGGACTCCCTTTGGATATAGGACAGAAATAATGACACTGACAGGTTATCATGACCATGGACTATAAATTATCTCACTGTGATTATGGAATGAATCCAAACAACAAATTTTGGTGATTTGTCTCATTCCAACACTGCATACTAATATTTTCACATAATCCTACGCACAAGAAAATTGCATGCATATGTCTAAATTATGCACATTATTCCAAATGTATTACAGTTCAGTAAATCAGTTATTGATCGTATGAAGTTAATTAAGTGACTGAGTCTTACCCCAACTCAGTATGTATACTGCCCACCTTATCATCAGTCACCGGTCACTTTGTTAGGATCATGCATTTGTGAAACCAGAGACCCACCACATAACTGCACAAGCAAGCTGAGGTCACAACATACATACACATGTATAGGCTGCCAACAAATATAGGAAAGTCCAAACTGTCAAACTGAAAACATAGGAGATTTGACTGTAAGTATTAAAATTGGCAGAACAATTACCAGAGAGACATGATGCCTCAGACTGATGCCTCGCTCCTAGCCCATCTTGCTCTTTACGTTTCTTGCTCCTCCTCAGGCTGCCAAACCTCTTCATGGGTCACAGTGAGTTGTAGATTTGAGGCAAACTTCAACCATGACCATCAGCATTACGATAAAGAAAACAGTATTTAGCTTAAACGTTTTCCCAAATAAGTGTCACTCCATTCTTATAGATGATCAAAGTTGTACAGCAATTATATCTTTGAAGATGTGAAAAGAGATGGCCTTCTTTAGCTTCAAAGAGGAAACTTGTCAACCCCAGTTACTGAATAAAGAAAGTACTGTCCTCTTCTGTCTTCATGTAAATCCACGAGAGAACTAATTTAGGCTGTTTCATGAAGCTCAACAGCTCTTTTTGAAGGCAGCACTACCAGTTAAGGAGAGAAAATGCCAAGGACAGCAAGTCACCAATATAGGTTAAGCTTGTCCAGGCAAAAAAAAAAAATCCTTCGGGACCACAAAACCAACAGGACATAGGCGTACACTATCTGCGCCTGTTCATATGTTTGATGAAAAAGGCATGGAAACTGTAAATTTCAAACAGCTACTAAGAATGGTTCCTCTCTCAAGTGATGCCAATTACAAACTGGGACGGGTCTGCCTTCTCCTCCCCCCGCCTCTCAGCTGTGTCAGTGCTGTGAATTGTCAGGTGCAGCTGTGGGTGGTGTCTCTTTAATATAGCAAGCGTGTCAGCAGCCTGTAAAAGGAGGCCCGTCTATGAAGGATACACCAATGACTGGCTCAGGCAGTCCTTCACCCTGCCCATTCCACTCCCCTCCCTCCTCCCTCAGAGAAAATTCTGCAGAAGCACATCTGTCCCACTCTGTCTTTGCACACTGTAACATAGTCTCAGCATTTTCTACCTTAAATTCTCATCAATTTTATTTTTGGGCCATCCTACAGATAATAAAACTGCTGAAAAACTGCAGTCCTGCCATTTGTACATCCAGCTGTCTGTAACTCTTGGAGGGGCTGACCTTTAAGACTGCTGAGACCAGCCCCCTGTCAGATGACAGCAGGGGGACATCCCATGTTCTGTCAGCTGATCAGTAGCTTACACTCAATACCACCAGCCTTCCCTAACCTTAGCAGATGACCCACTAAAGTATACAGTGCTTACATTAGCTTGAGCTTCTTCAGTACAGATCTCAATTAACATGTTACACAACTGCCCCACTCAGTCCAGTGGGTTAACGGCATGTATGAGATATTAGTGATAATAAAGGTAAAACATCCAATTATACTCTTTGTAATGATTATTTTCTTATTCCTGTGAAATTATTTATATCATGTATAAACATTTCTTCAAATTAAATCAGTTCCACACTGATTATAAAAACTCATCTAGATGTCTAAGTTTTCTTTTGTTCTGCTTTTCCTGAGCTTAACTTCCCTGCTTAAAAAAAAAAAAAAAGAAACACTGTCCTTCCAGGGGCTGTGATTTGTGAAAATGTAAAATCAAAACTGCTCAGCTCCTTTATTTACTGACAACATACAGCACACAGTAGCAACAGAGTGAGAGAGGGGAAAAAATCTGCATGGTTGTGTGAGGAGCTCCTGGTCACTTCCAGATAAGGCTATGAAAGCGCCACTATTGCCTTCAGCAGTGAGAGACTGACAGAGTCCAGGCAGTTGGGAAAACACACATTTAAACCAGCTACATGAAGAGACATTCTTATCATATTTGTAACAAATATGGGTATATATGAACCTGAGCAAAAAAAAAAAAAAAAAAGGCTCCTCTCCTACTGAATGATATGTAAACATCTGAAGTCTGGGCTCACACTTCTTCCAGCCACAGTATTATATATTATTCATATAAAAAGAGAAAATGATTATGTAGAGGTTAGTAAGCAGTGGGGTCTTAATTAACACTAACTTTAGAACCAGCAAATCATAGCAATGACATCAGCACACCCTTGTGGTGGAAGTAGTATCTACAAAAACAGCAGAGAAAAACAGAGAAGCTTCAGTGCCTCTAGTCACTACATGGTTTCCATTAGTAAGAAAAGTTTGACAACATTATTCCATGTGGTGACACTGAACGCCATACCATGAGTCAGCGGATAAATAGAGAGGATATTATGTCTAAAACCACATTTGATGCGTATAATTCTAAACAACTGACATTATGATACCACCCCAGTTAGTGCGTTTGGTGACTTTTAGTTTGGTTACCATCAATAACAACTTCCAGAGGAAACTGAGTGTGTTGACTCTTGAGGTTTGGCCCTAACACAGCTCTTCCACCAGCCACTGCCAAATGACCCTCTGTGAGGAAACGGAGAAGAAAAGCCACGTGTATGAGCCAAAAACATATGACTCATCTTTCTGCCGTTTAATGGGGCTGTTTCCATGTTAAACAAGGTGGGTTTTGTTATGTAATGATTCGCCACAGAATAAATGGGACCATGAGAGAAAAACATTTGCCTGCTCAGTCTGTTCTTTATAAAACAAAGTCTTGTTGTACCTTGGTGTGGCTAATTTCCACATCTTCGTATGTTCAAATGTTACGATAAAATAGAGAGAAAAAAAAAAACTTCAATTGTTTGTCTTATTGTATTGTGAAGAAGAAGATTTTAGATGAGCATGCTTGTACTGGAACCTAAATGAAACAGAGGAATAGGAGTATTTGGTTGTCCTTGAATTAGACATTTGAAAAGCGCTACTTTTTATCATTTATGGAACATCAGTCAGAAGCTCTATCCCTCAACTGATGAACCCATTGTCTAAGTGCTGTATCATTACTTTTATGTTATTACTGTGTTTTTATGGAGACATGGTGAATGCAGCCTTTTCTGTGCAATACCAAATCTAATCTAATCTGGAAAATCCACTGTTTTGTACATTTTTCTTTACTGAAAATGTGAAAAGCAAATTATTTCCCCATTTTTTCCGAGATGAACATTTGATAGCAGTATTAAAGAATTAGAGATAATGAAGCAACATCTGTCTGCACTCAAGTGGTCGACCTTCTGTTTGACTAGGCTTGTGACTGTGCTGGCCTTCTGGTATCACAAAACTGAATCTTTCCTTTTTGTTAAAACAATGACAAGCAGATTCTTACTTCCTTTACTGACACAGTAACGCTACAGAGAAAATGCTGCCTGGCATGTTTTTCATGTCAGTTCCATCAGTAAGTTGATAAATACTTGAACTCATGAACTCAATCAGATAGTTTGTTATGTTCCTGTATGTGGTTTTACCTCCTACTTGAGCAGGAAACACCCAATGATCTTTAGATATCTCACAGTTTCTATTGTGTCTTGCTTCCTTTGTCTTCTTTTGAGATCTTCTCCAGGACAAAATTTAATCAGTACTGATCTGTGTTGTGCAAAGATGACGTGTGTTTTATACTTAATGATTTAGTGCAATTAGTAAACTATTAAACGCAGTAGTTAAACTACTGGATTTGCTTTGCAATAGTCATCCTTCAGATTTCCAATGAGGCGCTAATGGTTAAACAGCTTGGATAAGTTCCATCTGAAATGATGACATCAGGAAAGGGCACTAGTGCAATAGTTCTGACTTACCTCTCCTGGTTCTGGAGAAGATTTTGATGCTTGCATTTGCAGAACTAGATGAAGAGCGGAAGATACCACTAAAGCTTAAGCGACGGGGGGACTTTGGTGAGGAGGTCTGGTGTGAAGGATAGGGGAATATAGTTTTGGGTGAACCTGAGCTGATCTTCGATTGCACAGGAGCAGACTGCGGACTAGGGAGCTGAGAGCTGCTTCCTGGGATCCTCAGTGGCACTCCTTTGATTGGACTGGCTGAGCGGATGCGACGCTCTCCCTGAGAGACAATAACAAGACACCTACTTTACTTCATATTTTATGTGCAGTACAAAAATACATAAAAAAAGAAAGGTCAAAGTGAGATACCAAACACAGAACAGATTTATTGTGAAACAACAGCTGCTGATTGCACTTGGAAGCTTGTTACTTCCTCTTTTTTCCTGTTATAAAACTGTTTACTTGGCATCATTATATTACTTTATGGGATTTTGTAAAGATCAGGATCAAGGTCAAAGTAAGATGACACATCAGTTTTAATGGTACAATTATAATGTGAGGTAAAGTGTGAATTAGTTATGAGACACCACAAAACTGATTCCTGGGCTTATATGATTGACACTTTTTGATTCACCACTTTCACTTGGTTTTCATTACTGGCAATATTTGTCATATCTGGGTTTATGTGTGTTTTGCAAGGCCACTATCATGTAAACAGACTGAAAAATCCTTCCCTATTTGCTGTACAGATACCAAAACAAAACATGAGAGACGGCAGCCAATCTAGCTGGAGACAGAGAGAGCCTCCTCCCACCACTGATGGCTGCCTGCTCTGAATATGCCAACAACAAATCTTTTAACCATTTGTGGGCTGCAGTACAGTGAAGCATTCAGGACAGAAATCTCTGCTCATGAAGTCTAGAGTATTTACAGACAACAGTACAAGGCAACAGGAGTGTTTGGATAAAAACCTGTTACTACTCTCTACAAAGTGGAAAAGGTGCACAACGATATGAGGAAGGAAAAGAGAACTAGAGCTGCACCAAAGGAAGGAAAATGTACCAACATTAACAACAGAAGCTCAAATCAAAAGAGGAAGAGCATTTTGTCGGATCTGCTTGACAAGCATGTATGGTATTTACTTAGGCTGGCCCCTCTTCATACGTACAGTTCTGTTTAAACCAATCCTGTGAGCAATCTGAGTGTGAGTGCACACACCCTTTTTTTCTGTTTGCAGACAGCTCTCACTCTGTCATTGTGCAAGAGCTTGTTAAGGCAAGTGAATCAGCTATGAGGATTTTGGATGTAAACCAGCACTCAAAACACGAGGCAATGCAGGATTTTTTTTTATCAGCACTGTGCAAGTATTATTAGTTTAAAGCTCAATATGAGGCAGTTTTATTCCTCTTCAAATCAATTAGAACAAACATCAGGAGAAGGATGGTTTCTTTTAGAAAAATCAATTTCCTGTATGTGATCTGACCATGCCTGGACACAGTGGGTGTAATGTTACTCTGAGCCAGTGAAGGTTGGCAGAATGGAGAAGATGGCCTTGTTTAATATTTTGTCTTTCCCAAATCCACATTAAAATGAGTGCCAAGCCAAACAAACAGAGTCAAAGAGACAAGATAAATCATGTGCTGGAAAAAAAAAAAAAAAAAAAACATGCTTGAGGGGAAAAAAGGCAACCAAATGAAAGACGTCAACACAAAAATGATTAACTGAAAATAACATCTCTACCATCTGAGTCCCACTTTTGGAGGAGCTGCCCATCTCTGCTTGCGTCGAAGTAAATGCACCAAAGTCCTGCATATGAAACAGAGCTGGGTGTCAACGATAAAGCCTACATTTGGAAAATACAACAGGAAAACAAAAAAGGCAAGTCATAACAGGTAACACAAATGCCTGCAAGACACTGTAACCTAAGGCTGAAAACCAAATAATTGAAAAGAAAGAGGACAGAGTTGCTTGTCTTAATTGTTTATAAGATGATCATATTCGGGTGTTTAGTGTGCCACTCACAAATACATTTCATTGTTATACATGGCCTTGAAACACAATGCAACATGCTTCTTCCCCATACCAAAGCCTGGGCTTGACATTCCTCTTTACAGAGATAGGATAATGCAACACATGCTGGGCTGGACTGGGCTGGGCTGATTACGCAGATGTAATTAAACCTTGAGGTGTTTCTTCTGAGGTGAAAGTGTATATCTTTTGGCATGAACTTCTTGCACTGCAGTGTACCTAAAAGTTGGCTATGACCCACTTCTATATTCACAGGCTTACTTCTGAACAGGAATGGTATATATTACAGTCGTTTATGAATACATGAACGGGTTAAGCTTTTCTCATGTTTCGAAATCACATTACAATAAATCACAAACTGGAAACACAGACTGTATCCTATCTGTGTACTGTAGGTTTGAGGAAAAAAAAAGTTCCATAGGTGGATTTAATGAATCTCATCCAGTAGTGCCATACCTGGGAGCTATGTTGATAGCCATGCAACATGACCAAACTAATTAGTTATCATTAAAGAGTGCTTTTGGCAATCAGTGGTAAAAACAAGAGATTTAATAAAGCTGCACAGTTAAGTCTTTGGAGGTGTGTTAAGTAAAGTGAAAACACAACCCCAGTCAGACACAAACTCCCCAGACTGATGAATGGAAGTAACTGGAGATGAAGCACGAGTGAAATGCAGTTAAATAAACCAAAGCCCCGGGTATAGTGACCATAATGAATCATGACTCACTGTTTTGGAGCTGGTTGGTTCCTCTGAAATGTTTCTATTGTTTCCTAGTACATTCCTATTGTCAAAGGACGTAAATGTATACCTTTCAATGGGAGAGTTGGCCTCAAATGTGTCATTATTGCAGAAAATATTCATGAAAATAAGGACAACATATTAAAGAATTATTTCTTTCTGATATGCTAACGACAAGTGAATGCAGCCGTTGTCTTTGAGCCATTAAATATTGTACTAGAGAGTACTTCAGGGGCATTTTCGTGTTCAACACAATGAAATGACAAATCGTGATCCGGGACAGCTGTCAATCAAGCACGCGAAGCACAGGAGCGCGCGCACGTGCGTAGCTGCAACAAAAAACTAGTTAAGCTAACTGCTAAAACTTTTAGTCACGATTTCAACAAGCCACTTTTGTTTTTGTGGAAATTTCACTAATAAGCTAAATTAGATGATACTTCACCGACTCACTGGCATGTTAATCCGCAGACTTCTTCTCCTCTTTGGCATTTTCTTCGAGCTCTCCTTGCTGGACTCCATCACAGTACTTCCCATGTTTTGATTATTCGTTGAACGACTACGACGCGTAAAAAAGTGTAACTCTTGTATCGCTACTGTAGACCATCAACAACCACCTCCACCTTCTCTTCGGCTGCCCCCTCTGCTTACTACGCCAACGACACAGAGGAGCTGCCTCATCCACCAGGAAGTAGGCTCGGCCGTCGGAGGCAGGGCTCGCATCTCCAAATGAGACTCAACCCTTCATCGCCGAAGGCTGTTTACAGGTGTTGTGCAAAAGACTGTCACCGGGAGAAACGTAACCCCGTTACGTCACCGGAAAAAAAAATGCATAGTTTTAATTTTAATATTTACTTTTCTGCTTTAAATGGTAAAACAAATGTCGTAGTCACATATTTTGACGATGCGCAGAACAAAGCGTAAAAAAATACTGTATTTAAACGACATATAATACATAAAAACACAAAAAATAAAATTAAATATTACCACCTTCAAATATTGCTTCTATAATCAGATTTATGTTCCCAAATATCAGTATTTCGTACTACTACCAAAACATGACGAGGCAAAAATGATGCGGCACAACTAGGAAATGGATTTTTTCTTCTTTGGGGCCCGAATATTGACAGTACACCAGTAGCACTGCCGTGTACAGAAACTCCACCAACAGATGTCAGTATGACTCAGATTTAACTCTATTTTACAAAGGGACCGAAAGTAGTTAGACATTTTAGCGTCAAGAAATGCTGAGAGGTTAATAAATTGGCCACAAAAAAGGTGTATGAGCAGCAGGAGGCTACAGCACCACCTCCCTGAAACACACTAAAATGTGTGCATATTAATTTCTTTCAATAGTGTCCCCTAAAACATCCTTCCAGATCTCATTCTAATGAATTCAGAGGCAGATATTCTTTCAGGAGTATTTCTATGCTGCTTGGTAAATGTAAAGACCCAGCACACAGAGCAGTGGCCCAGCATTTGTAAGGATTTTTGCATTATTTTTTTAGATGACTTGATGAGTTACAGGATATACATATAAAGAATATTTGTGGTGACTAAAATATTTACCACCAATTCCAGGGAAACTAACAATGTCATATGGCTTTATTCTTTCATCTGTCATATTTAACAATTGAAAATGTGCTTTCATCAACAACTTATACACAGCTTGTTAACATGTAAAATAGTTTATTTTTGTAAATGTTTCTAAACTCAATTCCACAAACTCCAAACCTCATACTCTGTACACTTCAAAAGGCATTTTCAAAAAAGAAAAAAAGAAAACAAAAAAAAGAAGGGGGGGGGGGGGGGGGCGTGGGAAAAATAAAAGAAAACTACTTTACACGACCAAGAAAATGTAGCACAAACACACTGGCAGGATGATGTAATATACAAGAGAAGAAAAATATCCAAGAAACAATTTTGTTACAACCATTCATTGAGAAAATATATACAATTGAGTCTTCGGAAAGTTAAAAAAATACATGCCATATACATTACAAGTTCTAAGACTGTCTCCAAAATTTTACAGTCAACTTGAAATTGTGCACGCAAAAACTCTTCCATTTCTAAGCCTGTGACTTGTGAAGTGTCAGTATAAGAAATATTTCTGATTAAGGAGAATGCCGTTTCTGTTCAAAAAGGTAGAACAATCCTCAGTTCCAAATAATAGTTCCCCATACGATTCTTTCTGTCACACACTGGTTCGTCTAACTTACAATGCCATTAGACGTTTGCACCTTTATTTAAAAGCAACGTAAAAACAAACAGGTACATACATGTTGGTGAACCTACTTGTGTTAAAAAGTTAAAAAGTTGCTTTTGGGTTTCAAAATCTAATTCACAGTTTAAAATCAAACCTGATTAACAGCAAACAGATCAGAATGATCTCATCTGAGAGTTTTTTTTTTTCCTTTTTGATTCTGTAACTGATAACTTGTTACGTTAGTCAACAAAAATATTTCTTTTTTTGAGTGGTCAAAGTATGTGTAAGTCACAAAACACTACGCTACAATACCTTACTTTTAATACAACAAAAATATTTTGTGAGTTATTGTGGTTATATTACAAATTCTGTACAGAATAATCATAATATATACTCTCAAACTGAAATAACGTCCATCTTAAATAAATTTCAATGACAAACAAAACAACAATTTAAAAACACCCAAACATCAAGAAGGTTAAGGTAGTATTTGGTCGGTTATTCCTATAGTTTTCTTTATGTACATTTATACAAAAGTAACAGCATGTCTTCTTCAATCTTCAAAAACAATAGCAATCTAGCCTTCTTTAACTCAATCTCATCATTTTGAGAATAAAATTCATTCACTCAGTAATAAATACAAAACCTCTCGAATTCCACACAAATCACATGACAGAGACCTATGATAAAACTGACTCATGGAATCAAGTATTTTAAAAGTTTTTGTGTGTGTGTATTTTTTTGTTTTTTTTGTTTTTTCTCTTTAGTGCAAGTTAATATTCCCTTCGCGGTATTCATTGCTGTACATTCCTCATTCAGTGATGTCTACATTTAGTCATACGGTATACATTAACAGTATGAAACAAAAGGGCCTGCCCTTAGTAAGCAATAAGGCCGCACCCTGCACAGTGCTTTCTCATTCGCTGGTGGATTCACCCCGTGTACATCAAACAAACACACAAACAGACAGAGGCATCTAATACAACAGAGCCTCTCATATATGGCACAAGTCACAACCTGCTACTGTGTTACTTTTCCCTTCCTCCACCTCTTTTTTCCCACAATCTTGATGAACATGACATAACTGAATTCATCTCTCCTAGGGCTCAGGCCTTCTGCTCATTCATGAAATGACATTAGTGTGAAGCATTTTTTCTCTGAAGAAGTAACGCCGTCCACACACTATCGCAAGGAATGCATTTAGGTTTGTCGTTTTGCTCAGTTAATCCATTTCCTGCATTCAGGAGCTCCACAGTGGCAAGCAATCTTATGTTGAGCCTCCACAGTGTCAAACTGGTAGTCGAAGCACAGCTGAAAAATGAACAAGAAATATAATTTTCCATTCAACTCTTAAACAACTGCAATGTAAATCTCATGCAACATAACTGTACAAGTAGTACAAGAAAAAGATGAATCCCACCTCTTCTCCCTTTTCGATTCTGCGACTGCAACTAATGATGATTTTGTAGCCCCTTTCAAATGTCACCACCTCAGCAACACAATTTGGAGCACAAGAGTGGTTGATATATCTGTAGACGACAGCAAATTATTACACAATAATTACAGTTGTACACAGTTGTATAGAACACTTAACATGTTCCATTCCTAGAAAACTGTAAGAATCAATTATTTCAACCATTACATTTCAATATAGGAGACCAAAAAGTATAAAGAAGTGCAAAACAGAATGAACATAAAATGGATATTTGCAAAATGTGATACAATTAAAAGTGTGATCAGAAGCTCGAAATTAATGTTCCACTCTAGATTTAAAAGATTATAACTTTCACTATTTATGCTTAAAATTATGCATTTAGAACTAGAGTTTGATTTCTTTTGTGCTTTTAATCTGTAGAAAGACCTTGAAGGAGCAATGTAGTACAGACAAGGAAATACATCACACAATGTAAAGAAGCAATTTTCATGCACATCTCAATTTAAACCCAACATTTAATGTACTTGAAAGCAACCAACAGCTTTATCCAATTACTGTATTTAACATGTGCTTTAAAAGAGAAGGGCAGTAATGTAGTTAGAGATGTGCCAGTACATCGATTATTAGATTCATCGTGATGTGACACTTGACGATTCATAAATGTTCAAAAACGATTATTTTTCATAATTACTAAATGATAGGAACAGAGCTGCAGGGCACGGCAGGAAAATAAAAGTGGCACATGCCGTCCGGACACCTTAATGAACGGCCCAGGGTGAATACCGTAAAACCAACTCTACCTGTTTGGTTGCAGTTACAGAGCGTCAGATTCACCCAATGGGTTTAAAAGCTAGCAATTGGAAGCAGGGCTGTCGTACTCTGATGCAGACGCTGGAGCACAGATACAAACTTCTGAATCAAAAGTATTCTGCCCAGAAAGCAGTTCCCAAACTGAGGTAAGCATGTAGGATAATGCCAAGATGTGACGCATGCTTTGATTGTGGATAGTGAAATATTTCGTTTGCTATGGGATTTATGCTGCTTATTGAGGATTTTGTTTGGATATCATTTATTATGACTGAATAAGCTGCACTTGTGTTGGTTCAGATTGAATTGGCTGTTTTCTTCTACAGAAGCATGTGTGGAGGGCCTGGGAGTTTGAGTGGGTTCCTGGGGAGCTTTTGAGGGGCCAGAAAACTAAATAAGCTTGTATTTATTATTCATTAGATTAGTACAGAAATCTGTGAAAACCACTTTTGATTGAAATGAGTCTTATTTGTTTCTGAAGACACTTTATTTGTTTTCCTAAAAATGTAGACTTCATACCACCAAAGTTTGTTTTGTACTGTTAATAGGTATATATTTTTGAAAAGCATTGCTTTTGATACAGCAAATATTTTGCAGGTAACTGAAAATGCTTATTTGTGAATAAGAGCCGCTTTTGCTGCTACCTTTTTCCTGTTGGGTCGCTGGTGGAAAATATGTTGGATCTTTTAGTGGCTTGACACAAATAAAAGATAATATGGGCAAATTTGTTTGATTACTTGAATTTATAAATACTGACAAATATACCTCGCTTAAAAGTATGAAGTAGCC
Source organism: Ostorhinchus rueppellii (assembly GCA_030068375.1). Lineage (NCBI taxonomy): Eukaryota > Metazoa > Chordata > Actinopteri > Kurtiformes > Apogonidae > Ostorhinchus > Ostorhinchus rueppellii. Next base: position 18,563,612 of record JAQQZY010000010.1, on the reverse strand, counting down.
ACAGAGGGGGAGAAAAAAAAAATCCTGAATGGGGAAAAAATATTTTGTGAAAACTGTAACAATTGTTATCATTTTATTATTGAAAATCATTGATTAATCAAATCGTAGCACCCTGAATCGCAATCAAATAAAATCGTGAGGTGCCTTAAATGGCACATCCCTAAATGCAGTGTGTGTTAAGAGTACTGAGGATGAGTGTCGTGTGTATGTACCATCTGAACATGTTTTAGGCAAATCTAGTATGATTTATATAATACAAATAAAGGAAAGAAATCTCATGTAATACGATTACCAAAATGTCAAATAAGTATAAAACAATAATAGGTTACCTTGCAAGCCCTCCAGTGAGGGTGGCATCCACAATATGTTGGCTGTCGATGCGGAACATAAACACTGCTCGGTTCTATAATAAAAAATATATATACACACCTTGTTAGTGTTGATGATGCAACTCTGAACAACAGGTATTTTATATCAGTGGTAAACAAGTTTATACTTGAGATCTGTAAGTCTTCTCCTTCCTGACAGCAACCTCATTACGCAAGATGGTTCCATTGTACTCAATCACCATTGTTTGTTTTTCGATATCCCGTGCGGCAAACAGCCCCAGGCCCTGAGAATTCATCACACAAGTACCTATTAAATATGTCCACAATAAACAATTAAAGACCACAATATTGCTAGTATATGAAGGGAACATCTCACCTGGATGCGAGAGCGGGCTAGGTAGACATTGGCTCTCCACTCACTCTTCATCCAGCGGTACTGGGAAGACCTGGGATGCACGACTGGAGGCTTGCCATGAGATGTGCTGCCTTCTCCTTGAGCTACATTCTGGTTAGATCTGGCACTGCTGTTAGATACAACCTGTGGCTGCGGCCTTTACGGCAAAAAAAAGGAATTAAAACAGACAGTGGCATTTCAATATGCTCTTAGTAATTAAAAGAACCATCAGTCTACATGCACTGAGATGACCATGTGTCACCCAGGTACCTTATCACCAGTGAAGTGTAGGGAGAGCTGGTCTTGGGCTGAGCACGGGCACTGCCAGCTGGATTAAACAAGAGGGGTAACTCCACAAGAGGGTTGCGTCCATAACGGAAAGAATACCTGTCACAGGCCTCCACTCCTGGGAGCTGAAAAAGAGATTAGAGTAGAACAGACATGGTCAGATCATCGCCTACATTTTTGTTTAGACTGAAAACCTGACCTTACTGAAATCAAAGAGGCAGCCACAAACCGATTCAATGATCTTAGCAACTGCAGAGACTGTGAGCCCAAACAGGTCTTCCCCTTTCAGATAAACTGGAAAGAGCTTCAGAGTGCCTGATTCAGTTCTTTTCTCAGCTACAGGACCCAGAACCTTATCCCACACTCCTAATAAGAGACAGTGAAAATAAAAATGTTAGACTATTACCAAACACACAAATATAGTTCATAATGAAATGATGAATCAGTCAAACCTTTAGCAGTGGTGTCGGTTAGGACCAGATCTTGGTAGCCCTGTTCGATAACTCTGATGTTGAATTCTGGCAGCCCCTCTCTGTCCTCAACGGAACAGACATAACGGCAACGGCGGTTGCCATGGCGCATGCTCCAGTAAATACGGCAAGCCTCATAGCCGACTGGAAATATGGCTGTTGGTGAATGGAAGGCTGCCATTTGTAAAGGAGTTAGCTGGCCCATGGCGTGCAAGACGAGGCTGCCAACTCGGAAGGTGTAGCCTAATTCAGGCTGCTGCACAGCAGTGGCTATCTGGCGCACTTCATCTCTTTGGACGTAGACACGACGAAAAACAGCAAAGCAACGCAGCTCGTGTTCTAGAGCCTGTCCGGCTGTGCCTCTGGGTCTGTGAGCGTGACATAGCATGGTTTTGTCCTTAAAGAAGGTGCACTGAGCTTGCAGAGCACAGGTGAAATGGTAGACATTGGTACAGCGGAGGCGGTGGCAGCCACTGGTCGCTCCAGTCTGTTGGCAGTAGGCACAACGGACTGTTTGACCACGACGCAGCGCAAGCTCCACATTTATGAGGGCACCAGCTTGCGTCTCATACACCTCAGTTGACCAGAGGGCGCAGTTTAAGTGAACCCACACATCGAGATCCAAGTTAAGCAGCCTCGCAGGACCATCAGTGATCCCATCTCCAAACTGGTGGCAGAAACAGCATCGTCTCTGATCCCGCAACAAAGACGGGGGGCGCAAGGAAGCCCCCAGTTTCTTCAAGAGCTCATCAATCTTGTCCTCATCTGGCAGCTGGGAATTCCCTCTGGGCACCACCACCTGAACAGTCCACTTCCTCCAGCGGAGTCCTTTCTGTCTCTTTCCCTGGTGCCAGCCATCATGGGACCTCGGCCTGGCCTTCAGCTTCACTGTCACTTTGATGGCATCAGATTTGGTTTCCATTTTGGGTGTCCCACCTGCTGTAGGGAAAGGAATTGGAGGCGTGGATGGGGGAGACTGCTTGGGCTGAAGTTGAGCCAGGCAATGGACATCCAGTGAGGACATGTTGTTACTGTACTGATGCTGGGCTTTAAAGAGGATTTCTGTCTGCTGAGAGTCACGAAGAAGGTTCATCGTTTCCTGGAAACGTTAAATAGGACAAGAGCCATTACATAAACTGGATGCGATTAAAGCTGCATTTCCACCCCAAGTAGACAGAACTTTGAGTCTAGTGTCAGGAACCAAAAAGCTCATTCTGATGTGTTGGTTGTTTATATTTCTACTGTGGTCTGAAGACCTGCACATGTCTGCTGACATGAAAACCACATCAGCGTTTGAAAGTTTGCATGAAACTGAATAAATAAAAGCTCTGTTGCTGGTTCATCGGTTACATGATTTCTGCTGTAACTCCATGGTAATCTGACAAGACACAATGACAGTCTTATACAGCTACAGTTTGGGGTGGAAACATTTTTTCTTTCAACTCCATGCAGTGTTTGTGCATGTCTTATGGTGGTACAAACCTTGGTTTCTGTGGCTGATCTAGATTGCAATGGTGATGAACAGTAGAGAAGGAAGCAGCTGTGACTGCAGAAAACCAGGTCTTCTTCGGCTTTCCAACGGCCTTCAGATTCCTGATGGGAGAAGTACTTTAAGCATAATATGTAATGGCGTGAGATATCAAAGACCGACCAAAATGAACAGCTCATACACAACTGATATTATAAGAAGTTATGAAACACCACCCAATTCAGACAATATTTGAATAGCTATGAGATGGCATAGAAGTTTTTTTGAACCAAGATGAAAAATTACATGTTTATTCCAGTCATTGTATTTTTTGTTCTGTACCTTCATGTGGACAGGGAGATCTCTGATCGATTTCTGCACTCCATTTCCCAGAACCACCACTTTACAGTTGCAGCACCATTGAGGTTTGGATCCAGGGCTACCGGGGGTCTTCTGCTCATGAGCTCTCACTACAGCTGCACCTGAAGCAACACAAAGTCATAAACATTTCAGAACACATCTCTGATAATAGCCATTTAAAGACATGACACTTTCCACTAAGTACACACAGAAATATTAGATTGGAAAACAGAACAGAGGAATAACGATTTGACTGGACAAATAAGGCAGCTGCTCTCGCTTAGAAACTCTTCAGGAGATGTCAACTTTTAAAATCTTAAATATTTGAGTTCTGACAACTACAGACTATTTTTAGATCACATTAAGTAGATCCTTATTTGTCGTCCAATCAAAAATGATTGAAATCAGTAGGGCTGCCTGTCAGCACCTGTGCTCAGCCACACACAAACAATTACAATATTATAATTGCATTGCTGCTCTGTGCTTATTCACAGGGAGTCATTATGTTGTGCTTAAATCAGACATGACATTTTAATTAAAAACTGTATCACAGCACATGTGGGAATCAGAGATGCTCTTGTTTAATTTAGGTTTATTTTCCTACCTGGGCTGTTGGGATGGAAACGGAAATGATGTGCTTGCTGCTGTTGCATCATCCCCGGTGCTCCGCTGGGCCTGATCATTGGTCCTGGGCGTCCATGAAGCCACCCATTGTCTCCTTGTGAGTGAAAGAGCATTGGAGCACGAGGATCCATGGTGTTGGGGCCCACCCTTGGACCGCTGAGCATTGACCCGGGCCCCCTGTCTGGGGTGCTGCTGACCTCATAGCTGCTGGGGATCTTCACACACAGGAGGTCTGAAATGGCTGCCACTACGCCAGTGATGTTCTGAGAAAACAAGCAATGATTTGTTGAATCACGTTAACTACATTGCATATGGGTCCGATCAAGTGAAAGTGAACATCAACGTGAAAAAGTACATTTGCTGGTTCGAAAGGAAGGCTAATTCTCATGAGCCGTTCAATCTCATCTTGAACCTTTTCTCCCAAATTTTGAATTTTTGTACAGTCCCAGAACATATGGGTGAAGTGGCCACGTGTCCCACACTCCCTCCAGCATAATTCAGATGTGTTATTGTATTTTGACATATGTGAGGAAATAAAATACCGCATTTTCACTTTCCATTTGAATTCTCTCCATGTAAGGCTATTTGTTAGTTTATGTCCTTCTTTCATCGTTTCCTCCCATTCTTCCTCTGGTATTATAATGTTTGCTTCCAGCTCCCATTTTTCTTTAATATCCATATTGTTATCGTTGATTTCATGTTGTAGAGCCTTATAGATTTTTGATATAACCTCTTGCTTTAGTTTGTCCTCAGAGTGACAATAACACTTCCTCAAGTTTAGATGGTTTCTAACAAATGTTCTCCCATTCATGATGTTTCTGTAAATAGTATCTTAGCTGTAAAAATTTTAAGAAATCGTGAGCTGGTAAATTGAATTCTTTTTGAAGTTGTGTGAATGACTTCATGGTTTGTCCCTTAAACATTTGATCAATATATATCAGTCCCTCTATCACCCATTTATTAAACCCTATGTCCATAACAGGTGGTATAAAGTCTGGGTTCTTTGCTATTTTTGTAGCCCTGCTCACAGAATTTGATAGTTTTAATTTCTTTCATACTATTGTCCAAATTTTCATTGTTCCCCTGATCTATTCGTTGCCCATCCCAAGTCTCTTCCGGGCCTTTTCATTTAAAAATGGCAGTGATTCTATAGGAATACTTCGACATACATTTTGCCCCCATTACTGTTACTGAGAAAGCACTCTATTTGTAATTTACTTATCAGTATGGACCAGCACAAGCTGTAAATAACAGTGTTAGTATTAAATACATTAAATAAATCATTGTGATTACATCTGGCTGGTTTTGAAAAAGAAAACATTTTACGTGATGCATACAATGGTAAAGGGTCATCCACATGTTACCATATTCTCATGTCAATGAAACAGAGACTTTTCAATATTTTACTCAAATTTATTTTCAGCTTAGTTGAACAAATCATCTAAAAGGTTTTTTCCTATTTGATTTCAATTCCTGTTGAGAATTGCATGTTTTGAATGTTTGTGTAAAGATTAAAAAATAAAAGCTAAGTCCACATGTTACCCAGCAGTAATTTGACATTTTTCACCTAAAAATTTTATCTCCCTAAGCCAGCTCAAATATGTATCATACATGCATATAATTTACTGTGCTTACATGACAGAGACTGTGTAAGTTTGTCCATGTGTAACCGCTTGATGGGGCCCATATGTCATACTTAAAAATATATCAGCAGGTTGAAACTATTGCTTTAGTTTGTTTGATGGTTGGACAGAAAGTGGCCTTTTACTCTAAAATACCAAATAAAAAAAAGGTTTGTGCAGGTTACACGGGAAATGTAAGAATTAAGATCATTATGAATTCAGTAACATCCCTACTCGCCAAAAAGTATGTATGGTGTTAGGTAAAATCAGAGTAAAAGAATTCCTTGCAAAGTAAATTAATATATTCACAAACCAGATATTACTGGACTTGCACTTACCCCTAGTGATGGAAAGTACATTTAAGGATAACAATTTTGACTTGACAAGTAGCTCTATTCTTCTGAGGAGACACAAGATGTGTGCTGTGATATATACTGAGTTTTGTTTTTATTACAATTTGGTCCACACATTTTTTCCCCCAGAATACCTTTTATAGCAACACTTACATTAACACAACTTTATATAAGCAACAACTTCCTGGTATTCAAACACTGAAAAATGGAAATCTCTATTTAAGGGCCTGAAAAAAAGTTAGTGATGTCAAAGCTGAATGTCTGCAAAACCCTACTGAAGCACAGTGAGTATTCTTACCTCAGCTGCAGCTGGTCTCAGTGTGATGGCCACAGAAACCAGTCCTTGTTTGGAGTCATTAGCCAGGGGGCCAAAGGGGGAACCGAAGAACATTGAAGAAGGTTCAGTCTTTATATCTTGCAGTTTGATCTCTGACCCTAGAGGATAAAAAAGCACAATCATGGGAACAGATTGCCACACTGTATGCAGGAGCTCTGTGTTCAAAATTCTAGCTCAAGGTAAAAATAAATATTTTCATTATGTTCATAATTTAATAGTTATTTGTTTACCTTTCCCATCAGGTGCAGGAAGCATGGGGAGGACGGGAGACAGGCAAGGGGACAGTGGCTCCTCCTTCACCAGGGACAAATCTGGATAACGACTGATCTCCATGCCAACAACACTCTCAGGAGATGAAGATGGAACAAAACTATCAGGAGTGTCCCTGTCCTTGCAAGGCTCCTGTCCTCTATTACTGTTATTTTGAAAGGACAAAAAAAGAACGACAATTTGTCAAAATCACACAGCCCAAATAAGACCTCACATAATGAAAAAAAGGCCAGACATAGTCCTCAATAACAAAATGACAGTTTTAGATCACTTAAAGTGCAAAAAGATCATTTCAGAGCATTATCTGTCACCTGAGCTCCTCCTGGTTGTTGTGGGGTGGGGTGGGCAGAGAAGCTGGAACATCCACAGTTTTAGGTCCCTGAGCAATGGCCCGGGCAAGGAGATCCTCTTCTGTCCTAAATGGAACATGCAGTGGCTTTGGAACCAGTCCTTTGGATACTGGAGAAAAAAAAAAAAAAAAAAGACAGAAAATGAAAATGAGTGAAGAATTAAATAACCCAACAGAAATCAAACTAAAAATGGTCCATCAAAAAAGAAGAAATAAGATCTGAGTGTTTAAATATTTTGTAGTTATTTGGAGGAAATAGTTTTTATGAAATGTGACACAAAGCTTACTCTTCTGAAGCCTTACCCATAGCAGCAGCTTTGCTTGCCAGCTCTTCTGTTGTGGCAAATCCATTGATCATTTTCTGACGGTTTACAGGTGGTGGTGTGGGAGGAAGAGATGCCGGCGGTGTTGGTGGATTACTCAGGTTACTCTGCTTTAGAAATCAGGGCCAATGTGATGTTAGCACATCATGCTTCATGTTAAATTTACACTATATACACACACTCACAGTATGGGATATGGTATACGGAGCTCACCTTGTATGCCAGTTGGGAATAATAGTCAGATACTCCATCGAGGGAGGCACTGCCGAAGGTACCAGACAAGAGATTCTCCCCATTAAGTTGGCCGCTTCCGTAAGGAGCAAAATGTGCAAAGTTGACCCCAATCAGTGGCTCCATCAGTGGCAGCAGTGACAACTGCTGTGTCAAGAAAGAAGCATAAAGCATTAGCGCAATTAAAGCACAATTATATAGAAAAAACACAAAAACAACAAACTGAAGACCATTTATGACAAAAACCAAATTTAAAAACAAATGTAAAATGGCATAGCATTAGCACACCCAATGTGTATATACACAGTGCTCAGTGTAGAACATCTACACTCGTTCCTTTTGGATAGAATGATAAATTGTCTCACACTTTCCATGTTTCACAGCAGGACATTAAAGTTGCCAACCCATGTGAATGAAAAGCAGCATGTTTAACCCCCCCTTCTGATGACTTGTTTTGCATTAAGAGGAAATAATGAACCAAAGCCTAAATTTGGTGGGCGGCTGTTTATGGAGAGCTCCCACACAGAATGATGGAAACTTGAATAATCTAATTTTAAACAACATTTAGAGATAAGCCATCATATAGTTGTTTTTTTTCTCCTGCAAATACCTGATAAAAAGTAAACTTATGCACACTCCTGCTTGATGTGAGATCTTTTTAAAAAAATAGCTCTAAAGTTTGGATTCACTATTGAAAGAATGGTCAAATTTTTGTCCAAATAGCCAACTCAAAACACAGTCCAGATGGACAAATGGTTATTGAAATTAACTGTGCAGGCTCTTCAAGACCAAATATGGCAGCATTCACTATTTAGACCCTATTTCTACTATTTTTGTTGGAAATCAACATTTTACTGTTTATAATCCTTTATTTTTCACTAAGCTGTGTTAAATGTTGAAGACTACACTTGATCACATTTCTAATGACACAGAAGGTTTCCTATAGTATAAAAGGAAATAAAACACTATAGATGCATTTAATTGTGCCCCCTCTTTCATCAACAACAGCTAATAATACCCTTGTGAGAAACTGTCATCTAATGAGTATATAACTACTGTAACATGACAGGTAATGAGTGCCTGTACACTTGGTAGAGGTAACTTTCCTTTTCCAGTAGTAATACTGTACAGTTCAAAATAAAGAATTCTGATTCCACCTTCATTTGATCTTCAAGAAAAGAATACAGTGTCACAAATTTTTAAATGATACAAGGTAGTGCTACTGTCATGCATCCCATCTTACCTGTTTGATTTGGGTCATTACAGTATCAGGGCCAGAATGCATCAGCTGTCTCTCATCCCCTTCCTTCTTCCTCCTCTTGTAGCGAGAGGCAGGTTTCTCTCCTTTTGGAGCCCTTTTGTTCCTGCCTTTCTTTTTCTCTTGTTCAGGAAGTAAAGGTCCTGGGAATTCAGGAGCGCCATCTGAGTATGCCTGAAGACAAAAAAAGATACTTCCATAAAAAGGCAGGAATAAAATTGACATTTACTAAGGCAGCACCACTACCTTCAAGTAAGATGTTTTCAAACAATAAACAGTGACTCAGATTGTAGTCATAGCTGATCATTTTTGAATGACAATTTAACTATGATGCACCTCCCATCTGAATCACTTAGCCTGTCCATGACTCACTATGTTGACCACCCCCTCAGCTCTTTGTAACAGTATGACTAACACAAAGACTGACCCCATTGCTGTCCATGGAGCTTTGCCTGAGGAGGGTTTTGCAGTCTGTGGGCTCCTCCTCCTCTGAGCGCAGGCTCTCCTCTGACCTCTGCTGGGGCAGTCCAGGTGGAGGTGTACTCTTGTTCTTCAGAAGATGTTTCAGTAGTTCATTGCCAGCTTCACCCTTGTTGGGACTTTGCCCAGCAGCAAAGGGAGATGTGCTGCCTTTCCCTCCTTCTTGCTTCACAGAGCTCATTTCTGAGCTGATGGACCCTTCCCTTGGCCCACGACACTCACTGGCATCAGTCTGCTCCAGTTTAATGTTGCTGAGGATCCGGTCGTGTTCCTGAGCCTGCATCCTTGTTGTATCTGAGGAAAGACTTTGTTGTCCAGATTGTCCTCCAGAAAGCTGCCTCTCTAGTTCTGAGTGACTAGGGGTAGAGGAGCCCAGTAAGGGGGACCTTGACAAGTCTTGGTCTCCAAAAATATGGGGGTTTCTAGTTGGAGTTGAAGACGTGTCTGATACACAGGGTGTGAGTGGAGCCGTTAGGTCGGAGTGAGGAGTTGAGGGAGTCTTCACTGAGTCTGCATCTTCATCCTTCTTCTTCTTGCGACTCCTCTTCTTTTTCCCTTTCTCATCTGGGATGATGTTGGAATAGAGTTGGATTAGAGACTGGCCTGACCCTGGGAAGTTAGAAGGCAGCGGTGTAGCTGTGTCACCCCCAAATGGTGGACCCTCGCCCGGCATGTGCAACATCATTCCTGGTCCAGTGAACTGACGGGGTCGTGGCTGTCCCTGAGGAAAGTTAGGGCCTTGTAGAGGAAGATTATCAGGCCCCATATCTGGAGGCATCATACCGTTGCCCATCATGCCCCTCCTTTCCCCTTGCATGAATGTCCCCGGTGGTGACCCCATACCTGGTTGCATACCCTGCTGCTGGGGAAACACTGCCTGTTGCTGATGATGTAAAGGAGGCCTCTGTGGCTGCATGAAATCCTGGGGCAGCTCCGTGTTGAAAAATGGCATCTGCGCTAGTGGTGCCATGTTCCCCTCTTGCCCCATCATACCTTGCTGTTCCATTTCCATACGGTGTTTCAAAGCTCTCTGCCGTTCAACTTCCTGCATGAGCTGCACCCGCTGTCTCTCCTGCTGCTCCCTGAGCCTCTCCCTCCGCTCACGCTCCTGGAAGCCCTCGCTAAAGGGATTGTTGTCATCAAACTTCACGCCACCTGTTGGTATGGGTTTAACCCCACCTGGTGGAGCTGGTGGTGCTTGAGGCTCCATGGGCATTTGTGAATGCTGAGGTAGCGGACCCATTTGCATCTGGTGAGGCTGACCGGGGTTTCCCACAGGTACCTGAGGGGGCATTATAGGTGGCATTCCTGGTCCACCCATAGGCATAGGAGCACCAGGATGCCATCCAGGAGGTGGATTGGGCATACGTGGGGGTGCATTTTGCTGGCCAGGATGAAGCGGCATCTGCATCATGGGGTTCATAGGCGGTTGGACCATCGGTGGTCCACTGGGGACCATGCCAGCAGGACCTGGAACCGGGTGCATTCCAGGCATTATAGGCGCCATATTGTTCTGCTGCTGTTTAACTCTGTATTCTTCTATGAGCTCAGCATGCTCCTTCTGCTGCTTACGAATCTGAAAGAAAACATTGCATTTACAAATAATGTCAGTCTAAGGTCATTTGTGGCACAACAAAAAGAGATGAACAATTACGGCTGTGCATTGGAGAGAAATTAGAAATGCAACATGCAAAGGATACAAGAGTTATAATCAACATACTGTGAGACATTGCACATTTTCAGAGACATTTAGAGGACACAAAGAAAACCAAAAAAGAACATGTGTACGAGTTACAGAAAATCTATTTTTACTGTTCAGAACCGATTGAATGGGATGTGCTTTCAATACTTGTATCAGCAAACACCATAATAGTTTTTGTGAAATTGAGCAAAATTAACATTTGCCTCGATCAGTAAAATATATAATCTGCATGTGACAGCCCCTTTTTAGTGCCAAAAAACAAATGTGTGATGCATCTACAGACACACAATGCAATAGTGAAGACCCTATGCTGTTGTACACTGCGAGACTTGTTTACAGAAAAAATAGAACAAAATCAAACTGAAAATGTGTAACCAGTTGGTGTCCTCTGTCTCTTAACGTCTGTTACGTATTATGATAAGAAAACGAACAACAACTTTTCCTTGAATGGATTGCAGGCCTGACTGTCAGAAATGGATGTAAATCTACAACTTTAATGAAGGTGACTAGAAAAAACATGAAATACAATATATTGTATTCATCCTGACAACAAAACTTTTATGCAAGGTAAGTCCGAATGTCCCTTTTTTTAATTTGAATTTTTCTCCCCGAGGAATAATATCTTGCTGACAAGTCATTTAATCAGATTTATAATACAAATTATAAAGAAAGCTTGGGTCAAATGAGAAAGTGTTGTCTTTACATTATAACAAAATGATTTAGTTTGACAAGGGTAACAGCAATTACAATGAGCCAAGAGGTTTCTATCATCAATCTTCACAAGACACAAGTTGGTTTGTTTAGAATATTTCTTTTCAATTTTCAAATATACTTGGAAATATAAAAGCTGCATTTATAAAACCATCAGCCAATCGTTCAATTAAGCTGTCAGAGAATGTCATAACATTTATCTTATATAGACTAAACTAGCAGCTCTAAGGGAAAAATGTCTTTCTAACCTGAGGAAAGGAATTGAGTATGACAAAATCAAAGCTAAAGGAAAAAAAAATCTATTCATGTTTAACTTCCTGTGTGTGTAGATCTAATGACACTGTTTGTTTATAATCACAACTTAGTCTTACTATTCTGAGATATATTTTTATTTTCAATTCTAAAGAGAAAAGACATTTTAGAGGGGGCCAAATAAGAGACAATGCTTAGGGCAGCTATTGTGAGAAGAGCTGAGATAGAAATTCTGTGGAGGAGCTTGACAGGCCAAGCATTTACCTGCTCCAGCTGTTTCTGCACTACACCCTGCTGCTCTGTGACATGTTTGAGCTGCTCAGCATCTTCCTCAGGGAACTCTCTCCCTGCTTTTTTAGCGGTTCTCTGCTTGGCAGACAGAGCCTTCTTAGACTTCCTGTGAGCTCCGATCTTCTCTTCCAGAAACTTCTGCTGCATTTGAAGTAGTTGCTGTGTCTCCTGGAGCCACTCCTCATATTGAGCCCTCTGAGCATTGTCTGAAAGAAGAAAAGGGCTCTTTTGTTAGTAATCTTGACAGCACAGAAAACAAACATCTTAACATTCCTAAGCCTGACAAAAGCTTCAAACCAAAAAGTTTAAGATGCACATACATGGTTAGAGAACTTACTGACAAAACCTGGTCCAAAGTTGGGAGGATTTGGTCTTGCTACTTGCGTCAATTTGCCATCCTGAGTGTAGAATTGATAAATGTTATTAGACTTTTACATTACAAACCAATTTAAAAAAACAAACAAACAATCATCCATCCAGTTTATTTAACGTTCATTTACCTGTCCAACAACTTGGGGAGGAAGTGGAGTGCTTTCAGGACAAGGTGGTGTGGGGCCAGGAGGAAATCTATCATGCGGTAAGAGCACAACCTTTAACATTTAATAACAGTAGCAACGCATTTTCATTGTAACACAAAAACAACAATTCACGAGAGTATTATTACTATTGCTTAAAAACCACCAATACAGTCACACTTATCTTTTCCTTCACAAAAAAAGAAACACTACTAATTAAATGGAATTACTTGATTCACTCTGTAGTATTCTTTAATTGCCAAAGTAATCTGTTACCTGTTCATGCCCATTGGAGGCATACCCATGCTATTCTGAACCATGACTTTGTTGATTCCCTTCAGAGCAACCATCTTTGCTTTCATGATCGGGTCAGTGATGGAATCAAAATCTGAAAATGGCAAACATCTGTCAGAAATAATTTCTTTGCAAAAAAAACAAAACAAAAAAAAAAACAACACTGTCATATGAGATATCGTTGTGAATAACCAGATAGAAGTTGTGATTTTAATAATTTACCAATGTTTGGAAAAAAGGAGTCACTGGAGCGCTGTCGTATCATGGCTTGCATTTGTCTCTGTTGCTGTTGTTCTTGTCTCTCCTGGTCGAGGAGGTCCTGTAAGAGCAATGGCTGTTCTTCCAGCAGAAGAGGACGGTGTTGCTGGTTGTGCTGAGTTATTGCAGCATTCAATGCAGTCTGCTGAGCCTGGCTCAAACTGGTCTGGTCGATACCAGAAGATAGCCCCGCCTGGTGGTCTGTCCCAAAGCCACCCAGACAAGTCTCTCCTGCAGTGGTAGCATCAGGTATTGCTTGACTCATGTTAAGTTCAGAGGCATGCTTAATGTCAGTGACTTGGCTCTGCTGGGGCATGAGGTTACTGGCTTGATTGACAGATTCAACCATTGGATTTAATGACTGCTCCTCAGGCTGCTGCTTAATGAGTAAACCAGACAGGACCGGGGTGGAGTCAGGGAGGACTCCCTGCTGGTTCGAGGTTAAGGTGTTACCAACAGCTTGCTGGTCTACTACCTCAGGGTGCTTCTGACAGTCTTTGACCTCTGTTTTAATTTCCTGCTGAGGTGCTAAAGAAGCAGAGTCCTGATTCCCGGGGGCTTCTAGCTTGATTTCACCTGAAGACTGCTCACCCGTGGCATCAGATTTTGCTTGGATAGATGTTGAACTTGATGAAGCTTCAGGTCCACTAGAGCTTGAGTTTTTATTGACGTCTGTAGTGTCAGAATTGTCATCCATGGGATCACTGAGGTCCAGTTCTTCACTGAACATGTCTTTCTTGATGTCATCAAGGTCAGGGTCTGTGTAAGCAATAATGTCAAATTTTCCAGACACCCCAAGGAAATCATCAAGGTGCAGATCATTTGTTTCTAGATCCAGGTCTTTGCCATCTTCAGGATCCAAATTCAGGTTTTCCAAGTCAGCATCCACCAAATCTTTCACTTCAACATCCTCAAGATCTTTGACTGCTGATTCTTCTGCATCCAGTTTCTCTTCCACAGTCTCGTTGTTGGCCACAGATGTGGTCTCAGCCTGCCCAGCAGGGGGTGCTGTCAGGATCATAGATGCTGCCATGTTCTGAGTCTCACTTGAAGCAGGCTGGCTCATGGATCTCATCAGCGGAGACTGTTTAAGCATGTTGTGTCCTGACATTTGCGTTTGCTGATGGAGATTCTCCATGCTTGCAGAAAGCTGTACATGGCCAGCCTGGCTAGACAAGGGGTCTGCAGCCCTTGGACCCTGATTTAATGGGAACCTGGCATCAGGTGCTGCTGGAAAGCCTTGTGGCCTTTGAGTATGCAGGTTGGGATCCATATTGCTTCCCTGCATGGCACCAGGAGGAAAAGGCATACGTGGCCTGTTTTCTGCAGCTCTGTGTCGCAGTTCAATAAAAGGCTGGCCCATAATGTTGTGCTGTTGCACTGGCATACCCCGTGGTGGAAAGTGCTGGGGTAACCCATTCGGGTTACCACCCATACTCTTTGCCATTTCCGCAGACATGGATCGTCTCATTTGCGGAGGGACATCCTGCATTGGGTGTTGCCCTCGGGGAAAGAACTCCTGGGTCCCATGAGGTCCAACAACACCAGGTGGAAACACAAACCTACAAAATAACAAACAAATATTAGAGAAAAAGGACCCTGCTTTGTATAATCAGGAATATTATATTCATAGTACAAAGGTGTTCTCCAAAGTTTTATATAATAACACAAACCTTGGTCCTTGATGTCTCAAATTAGGATCTCCAGGATGTGGACCATGAGTTATTTGTCCCTCGGGAGCGAAAGGGACACGCTGATCTACTGGAAAGGGTCCTGGGAACCTCATTGGCCCTCTCATGGGTCCTTGACCAGGATAAGGTGGAGGAGGCCGATTGAACATTTCGCCCTGTTGCCCATGGCCTTCTTGGGGCCAGGGTCGCGGTGTCCCTGGGGCTATGTTACCAGGAGGGTCCTGAGGGCCCCTCTCCTGTCGAATGGCACTCCTCTGTTGCTGTTGCTTGAGGATGAGTTCTCTTATTCGTTGTCGCTGAAAAACAAAACCAATAACAAACTTAAACCTTTTTAAACAAAAATTTGAACAATATATATGGTACAAAGTACTTCTGATGAAACAAAAACAAAAATTTCAGAAAAATCATGTCATAGTATAAAGCAGGGGTTCTAAGCCCTGGTCCTCAAGGGCTGCTATCCTGCACGTTTTAGATGTTTCCCTCTTCCAACACACCTGACGATCGTTATCAGGCTCCTGCAGAGCTTGTTGATAGGCTGATTATTTGAATCAGGTGTGTTGGAAGAGGGACACATCTAAAACATGCAGGATTGCGGCCCTCGAGGACCAGGATTGAGAACCCCTGGTATAAAGAATATACCACAATGTGCATAGTATTTGTTAAAAACTATAGTTTTAAACAAATTCTATGCACATTGTGGCATGTTCTACATGTTGTTGCTCATAACAAGCAATATCATGCTTATTATTTACCAAACTAATAATGACACATTTATGGTGCTTTTAAGAATTAATGCTGCATTAAAAAAAAAACTTTTTTTTAATCAGTATATTGTAATGCTTAAAACGTACACATTTTTTCACATGACTAAGTTTTAACTGTCAGGTTACCTTTGGCTGACTTTCCAAGACGACTTTGGTTGCTAGAGTAGACTAATACAGTACATTTTTATTAAATCTAAATATATGTATCTTGAACAACTAATACTTATTCAGGTTAGAAATTGTAATAAAAAATATACGTTTTTTGTTTTGCTTAGTTGCACTGATAATATGTGGCATCTATAGATAAGAACTGACAATGATTAAAAAGATTAATTAAAAAAGTTAATCAGGTACATTCCTAAAATCATAAAACCAAAACATTAAAAAAAAAAAACAAAAAAAAAAAAAAACCAACAATATTACCAGCAGTATTTATGTACCTGTCTGAGTCTCTCCTCACTCTCAGCAAGATGAACACCCTGTGTCTCTGAAGATACAGAAGGCATTTGTGGGTTGTTAGCCAGTTGTCCTGGGTCTTGTATTGCTGTTCCACTGTTACCCACACATGAGGGATCTTTCATTTCTACTTTTTCTGTCGATTGTTGGTGAGAAGATGTTTGTTCAAAGGGGTCATGACCAGGTGTCTGACTGGTTCGTCTCGAGGGTGACTGAGTAAATCCATCCTCTGAGACACTAGGATGTTTTGGTGTTTGTGAGCCTGGATGAGTAAAAGGTTCTTGAAGCCTCCCTGGAGGAGGGGAGAAAGGGTCCTGGCCTCCCATTGGTCCGGGCCTTGGCCCCGGTCTGTTGAGCCCATCAGGAGTTGGCCTTGGAGTCCCTGGAGGCTGAGCATACGGGTCATTCAGCATTGGTCTGGGGACCCCAGGCTGTGAAAACATGTCATTACTTCCTGTCCTCGATATCCCAGGTGTACTTGTAAATGGCTCCATTGGACCCCTCTGGCTACCTGGTGACTTGGAAAACCTCTCCCCCACAGATGGCCGTGGAGTACCTGGTGGCTGGGCATAAGGGTCCCCTGAGTGTGATGGTGACATCCGCTGTGTAGAGTGCGACTGATGAGTGAACTGGTTCATCCCACTGGGACGAGGAGTAGCAGGAGCCTGTGAATAAGGGTCAGAGGATGGACTAGGGGTGTTTGATGGCTGACCATAGTTGTCATGTGGACGTGGGGTACCAGGAGGTCGGGCGTAGGGCTCAAAGAATGGCCGAGGTTGAGCACCAGGTTCATTTGTTGGTCGAGAAGTATTTGAAGGCTGAGAAAAAGGGTCATTAGATGGTCTGTTGGGACCAGACTGCTGGGCAAAAGGGTCATATGTATAATGGTCAGGTCTTGGGGTGGAAGGTGCATGAGCATAAGGATTTCTAGACATTTGATTCATTGGTCCTGGCTGAGCAAATGAATGTGCCTGAGGGTGATGTTGACCCATTCTAGGAGGACTGGTGAAGTTGTCGTTCCCTGATGGCCTTGGTGTGTGTGGAGGCTGAGCATAGGGGTCATTCTGCTGATTCTGGGAGAACCTGTCAGCAGGATGTGGACCTGGACGATTGAAGGGATCCTGAGCCTGAGGAGGGGGCATTGGTGTTTTGAACAGAGAGACCGAGCCCGACTCATTACTTCCAGGAATTGGTGTTAATAAAGGTCTTGAGTAAGGGTCAGACAGGATCATCCTGTTCTGGGCCATACGCTGATAGGCTTCATTTCTTATCATGGGCCTTGAATATGGGTCTCTCCCAGGAGAACCCATTGGGGGGCGTCCCTGTGCAGACTGGCTAGCCCTGGGGGGCCCCATGGGCTTCAGGAAAGGGTCCATTTCACCACTCGGTCTTGGGGTGTCAGGAGGTTTGGCATAAGGGTCACTGCTCATAGATGTTGGAGAGCCAAAAGACTCATGAGCTGGAGAAGGCCTCCCTCTGTCTTGCTGTTCCATCAGGGAGGTGGGAGATTTACCAGATTCCACAGGGATTCTGCGACACGTATTTGGCCCAAGTGTTGGCGGTCTTGGTGTTCCAACCATCTTTGCATATGGGTCCCAGGGAGAAGAAGGTCTAGAACCAGAGGAGCCTGGTGAGAAGACTTGAGGGGACTGAGGCTGGGAGGAAGGCCCGGATGGAGGTGGAGGAGGGGGTCGCAAGAACACATCCTCTGGAGGACCTGAGGTAGGGGTCCCTGGCAGTTGTGGCCTGACAAAGCCCTCTTTAGAACTGAGCTGTTGCATTGGAGACATGCTACCATTGCTTGGCTGGGAGGCTGGGCTCTGGTTGCCACTGTTGTTGCCTTCTCCCTCTGACTGGCTGTTATTATGTTGCTGTTGCTGTTGTTGCTGCTGTTGGAGTTGCTCATTCTTAACCTGCTCCAGTTTCTGAGTGGCTTCAATTTTGGCTTGTTGTTTGCTTTTCTGCCGCATTTGCTGTTGAAAGAGCAAAGTAAAAATAAGTGACTAAAAAGTTGGATTAAGACACCAAAAGAGAAGGTTTGAAAAACAACAGAAAAATGAAACGGACCAACAAACCAATGTCATCGTGGTTAATGTGTAGGACAGTGAGTTGTATAGGGAGCTTTACTAAACCACCTCTTAGCTGTCTTAATTAAAGTGGACCTGCCGCTGCATTCGCTGACTTCACTGCATACAATCTTACCTGTCTAAACTTCCACTCTTGTTCATGCTCTGACTCTTTTGGTTTCAAAGGGTCTTTAAACAGCAGTTCTGTGTCTAGTGGTATGTTGGGATCAAACACCTCAGGAGGCTGTTGCTGTGGATGGTGCCTCTTCACCGTCTCATTCGACATCTGGACTTTGTTGATTCGCAGGGCTGCTCGGTTATCTCTTGCCTTTTGCTAGAGTAAATCAATCACAATTGCAGGAAAAAAAAAGAAACCGTGGATCAGACAAATCCTTTCATATCATGGCAAAATACAAGTCCATGTTAATTGTGCAAACTTAATGTAAGCATGAGGAAAACACACTCCTACAAATCACTAACAGGTTTAGTGCTACATTTTTTTTAATCTCTGTGATAAATGGAAACTGCAATGCTACGTAGAAAGTTAATTCAAGACGACCTCCAGCTCCCTTCACATGACACTAGACAATATGGAGTCTGATACTAATTTTCTGAACCTCCTACATCATCTTTGCAAGAACCAACGAGCCTATCACACACTACTAAACATAACATGGCTTCATACTGTCCACAGAGAGTCAACAACTACACTAATAATAATGTTGTAAATACATCAGGAGTAGGTAAATTAGGATCAAGGTATTCTTAGTGGCAAAAAGGTGGCACTAGGAAAAGGGAATTTTATTTCTAAGAACAAGCTACTTAGCTAGCCTACAACAGGGCAACACTGAATAACAAACGATGACTGTCATTTGATTGAGTGCATTAACACTGTATTAAAGACAGATCAGTGCACAGGTATATCATGCTACTGGGCTGCCATTTTCATTTGATATATCTTTGATACATGGTTTCTTCGAAACATGATCTAGGTATCATATAAACATCACTGGAATGGCAAAGTGAGATCCAAATAGAAAAAGCAGCAGGAGAGAAATGTAACCATGCAATAAAAGGCAAAAATATCCTTTAAAAACACTAATGCCAAGTTTTAATTAAGGCTAGGTCGTTGTAACTGGCCTCTGCCAAATAAAATTACTTCTAGAGAACATAATTACGGAGACCATAGTGAGTTGTAATACTTCACAGGGCTTCCTATGTTAATTAGGTCATCTGTGAATGGCAGGATTTCAAATTGCATTGGCAAGAGGGCAGATTTACAGGAGACTTTTTGCATACTAATGCATCTGTGTAGTAGTGACAGTGTTATGACTTGTGTGGTTCACAGCATTATGTCTCAGAGGTACACGAAGCGATGGAAAAATTCAACAGTACATGTGATCTTACCACATATGGGGCCCTGTCTTGTGAACTAGCTTTCCTCCAAAGTTTTGCAATTTGCTTTACTCGTGTAGACCAGTCTGTTGAGAGAGAAAAAAAACACAGCCGTCATGCCAGCAGTGTGAGTGCACAAGTTATCTTTTTATACAATGTTGTAAAGAGAGCAGTGAGTGCAAACAAATACCCAAAGGTAGGCAGAAATAACAGTAACATAAACAATAAAAGGGAAAAAGATGTGTGTCTGAACATGAACAGTAGAAATTTGCACAAAGGAAAATTTTAAAGCCTTCAACCAACCTGGGTATTCTTCTTTGAGGTTGGGAAAATTGACATTGGTATATAGGACAGGTGCGACAGTTGCTAGCTCTCCAAGTGTTTCTTCCTTCTCCCATTTAAGTGTACTCCTTTGGGCATTTGACATGGCTTCAGTCTCCCCTTCAGGCAATGAACCAGGAGGTGTAGGACCAGAGCAGGGGAGTCCATGGGCAGGGTAGGCCCACGAACCAACTGCTTCTCTTGGTGTTTGATTGAACTTCCTTTCTCTGTTAACAAAAAAAAAAAAAAGAACAGAAATAGCTCAGAAAAAAGTACAATTTAGTCACAATGGTAATGTAATCATTTACATGAAAGCAGTGTTAACTTACCTTGGATTGTCAGTAAAAGGCATACGATTGAGTGAGGGGAAACTTTCAGGGATGCAGGGTCCTGCTGCTGGATTTGCAGGGAAACGTTGGTTTGGTCCCATCATGCCATTGATCACTGGTATCCGAGGAAACCCTACAAATATTTACAAGCTGAATTAACTGCAAATTATAGAAACAAAAACACACAAAAGCAGAACACAATATTGTGGTTTGTACCACACTAACAGCAAATCATTTACCAGTATTTGGATGAGGCATGTTAAGCCCAGCTGTGGCAGGGAGGGGCCCTGGACCCTGGGCGTGAGGCACCTGTGGTGGAGGTGGTTGGCTCGTGCTGGGGCTAAGAACTGCTGTGAAAAGATCCTCAACGTCTTTGCCTTCCAGCTCTGGAATATTGTAGAAAAACAACATAATATTGTGAGCTTATTGTAAAAATGAGTAAACCGTAACGGCAAGTCTCATTCCTCTGGTGTTCAGTTTTTACTATTTTTTAACCCCATCTTGTAGAAGTGTATTAAAATATGACCATTAAAAATAAACCAAAACAATCAGACAAAATTAGCATAGCCTTAACTTTAGTATCTTAACTAACTGATGCAATTGGAGTTCACAGTAAATTGAGCAAGGTGAGAGAACAGTGAATCCAAGTTTGCAGTTTTGTAAGAAGCAGTAAAATTACAAACCTGGAATTTTGTAAAGTTTGCTGAGAATTGATTCTGAAATGAGAAGAACCAGAGAAAATTCATTATAAGTTGTTTTAAAAAGATGTGCTGTCAAGATAAAGATGAATGTCTGGTCTCCCACACTGACCATCCGTGACCATCTTGTCTAGTTCTGGGCTGAGAATGCCGTCCAAGGGTTCCTCTGAGAGAGTTCGAGGTGTTCTCCGGCCTGCCTGAGACTGGGCCGCCACTGGGGAGCTGCCTGCCAGGGGCCCAATGTCCAGACCAGCTGTGGAAATACACAAAGACACACGAAAACAAATCACAACATGCATGTACACACAAAGTAAGCAACAGAAAACTAAACCAGTAACTTAATAATTATAAATGGGGTCTTGAAGTGAGAACATGTTTATTGTCTTAACAGCCTGTGGAATGCAATCAAAACTTAACAAATGACCACAGCTCCTCAGGGTTCCTGTGTTTTGGGAATATGAACAAATAGACAGGTCATACTAGTTTAGAGAAAAAAAATACACCTGAATATTTGGATCGAGTAAAAGCAATTTGTAGGCTTCTTCTCTGAATAGATGTAATTCTTTACTTTTTTTTTTTTTTTTAAACAATAGATTACATGCAACCTTCATCAGTTAAACTATGTGCCTTATAAAATATGTTAACTTTAGCCTTGAATAACATGAAAGGCCAATTTACTGCTCCGGCAAATCCAGAAATCTGCAATCTTTCAATATAAATTGTATGGTAAAAAATGCTGCAACTTTTATTTGGCGAGATCTGTATCAGAACAAAATCATCCGCCCACAGGGCATTAAAGCTTAAGAAAGTACTCGTTACAAAGAATCAAGGACATGTACGTTGCTGCAGAACTCAAAAGTGCTGAGCTTTTTCCCATCCAGACACAGGACTGAGAACAGAAGACCTTCACTGTGTTCAGAAATTGGAAGGACGTTTAAAAACGCTCTCCAAATTACTTTTTTTTTTTTTTTTACTGCTTGTCCTTTCAGCTATCTTGAAGAAATTTCTGGTAAGATGATTTGTTTCCATAGTTATTAAAAATGTCATCTGTTTGAAATCTGTTTGGAACATGGTTACAAACAATGACTGACACACCATAAGCATAGGAGTGAATACTGTGCACTGGGTTAGGTAAGCTCTAAGTAGCAGAAATTGAAATGGTCGAGAAAGCTAAATAAGAAGGAGCTTATACACATGCACACTCAAATAGACGCACACTGTAAGAGAGGAAGAATGCACTAAAGCAAGGGATTAGTAGGCCATAACACCCTTACCAAAAGGAGGAGGTGAGCTGTCAACCTGGAAGGGGCAAAAATCAAGACCTACAAGAACCCAAAACCAGATAAAATGAGTGAAAAACTGTGACGACAGAACAAGCACAACACGCTTCTGACAATGCAAACAAAAAAAATATAAGGATGAACCAAAAAGCATTGTTAAAAAAAAGTGACATTTAAATAAATCAGTGGTGAAAGCAAAATAAATTTGGTGTCTGAGGACATTTCTGAACCAGCAGGAAGAGATTTCATCAACCCAGTAATAGGCGACTACTGTAAACTTTTGCCGCTGTGACTGCTTGTGAGATTATATGACGCACCAGAGTCACTGCTTGGCTTTCCGAGCATTCCCAAGATGTCTGCATCAGTGTTCAGAACATCAGATAGATCAACTAATGGTTCCTCAGACGTCTCTGTAGATGGAGGGAAAAGGAAGAAACAAACAAAAGAAAGAAAAACCAAATCGTCACAAATCATAATTGATGATGATGCTGAATGGAAACGAGGGTGGAATTTGGAACCATTTATTTGGATGTCACATGGAAAATTTTGTCTTGAGTAAACCGGGGAAGAACCCTATAAGAAATCCAACAAAATGAAGAGACTCACCATTAAATACATGACAATCTCATAGCGTGCCAGAGGAGATGTCTGGAATAATCTGATATTCAGACCTTTTATTTGAATAACTGTGTCATTTGGATTCAAGGATTGTGTAATGCAACACTACTGGAAGGAATGAATACATAAAAATATATTTTAAATATATGTAAAAGAATGGCACTAACACTACAGCTCTATATATGCTAATGACTAACTTTGTCTGAGGTTTCCTTTGTTTTAGCTGAAAGACAAACTCTGTTGAAACAGCAAAGGTACCCTCTGGCAGGTCAGAATTACATAAAAGCATAATGTCCCAATTATGTTTTGCGACTATCCTAACCTTTTTTGTAATTTATTTGTACAAGTTCAATATGATGGTCCATGCTCAACATGATTAATCCAAAAACAAAAAACAAACAAACAAAAAAAAAGTCTCACTAATGTACAGAAAATTGTTCTGTAAATATAATAAAAAACCGAAAAGCTTTTTGTTGACTAGACTCAAAAATGGAAGAACCTTGAGATGAAATGTTCTCTCTGAAGATTTATCGGATTACCAGGGTTCGATTAACTAGATTTAATATAAACATCAGATACTCAAAGAGAAGCTACAGCACTCACTCAAAATATCTCAACTTGAGTTATAAACCAGTATTCCTCCTGAACACATGTATTTATAACCTCATACTGAAAAGGCTCCTAGTGGGATTGGACGTCAGATGTTGTTAAGAATTTGTTTGGCCCAAGAGCTTTTTTTTGTAGAACACAATGAGCATGTGTCAAATTACAAAATCGGTGCGACTCAGTGCGACAAGTATAGCCTTTACAGAAGGTACTTTTGGGATTTTAATTACAGTGTCACCACGTTGTTTGAAGAAAGCATATATACATCCTCTCTAGTTCTTGGACTGCGTTTCATGTTTCTAGCTAATTCTAGCTCCGGGCAATGTGAGCTACAGCGTGAGACAACACATATTGATCAACAGTTCTGCCACATCGACGTTTGAACCTTAATACACTAATAATTCAGGAAAGATTTATTAAACGGTGTAACAAAACCAGGTTAACTGAAGTACAGCAAAATGGAAACCAACTAATTACCAATTCCCAGTCTCCTGACACTGATTCCCAACATCTAATGTGATGTAATATTAAGCAATAAATTGCATTTCAAACATGTTGACATCTACTTTACTTTCTACAGTTTTACTGCTGGTTAAAACATGTAATCTTCAAAATAATAATAATAATAATAATAATAATAATAATAATAATAATAATAATAATAATAATAATAATAAATGTACGGAGGGTTTCCTACTACGTACATATAAAGTCAATTAGGGAGTGAAGTTTTGTCCAAAATATGATAGAGGCAGATGAAACTAGTAAAATTGTTAAATGTACTGTGTGCAATATCAAGTCAAATATTTAACTTAATATTAGGACAGCTTACCACCCCTTCCTTATGGATTTTTTGTAAATTTTCAGTTTTAGAGATCCTGTGGTCTGGCTGCATAAATGTCAGTAGGCATCAGTCATTTTGTGTAAAATGACAAGAGACAATACAGAGTGCATGAGTAGACAGGCAACACAGAGCAAGCTAGCATAGAGAACAGAAAGTGTACCTGCATGTTTAGTCAGACGCACAATACCCTTAATAATTACAGAATGGAATTACTGTTCGTTATTTTAACAGCAATATTTAAGAAACAAACTCATCAAAACTTTTTTTTTTTTTTTTTTACATGACTCCTGTCCTTGCACACATGTTTTCCATGTGTAACCACACTGCTGAATGTGGTACAAAAGAATATACTGCTGACCAACCACACTGACCACATCCATCAGGAATGTCAGGTAAGGTTAGAAAACTTTAACCAGAGTGCAGTGAAACTGCTTTTCAGCCTGGGAAGGCATTCTTGCTGAAATTGCAGATTTCAATCTATGAACACCGATGACCAGGGATTAACCTCTGACTTTGTCTTTTAACATATGTTCAGAGCTCAGAATAAAAGAGGTGAACACGCTCATTGAGTAATGACGATAGCCGAGTCGTGGGAGAAACATTCATTCATTGATGAACTGCTTAGTCCTGAAGAGGGAAACCGAAAGGCCCTGCAAACCAGTGCTTGTATTGAACCCAGGACGTTCTTGCCATGAAGTGACAGTGTTTACCACTGCACCAGCTTGTCAACCCAGTGGGAAAGAAACGGTTTTTAAAAAAGTTTTTAAAAAATTTAACAAAACACAAGAGAGACGTGTGTTTCCAATACTTGCACCAACACTCTTCCAGCGATGGTCTATAATATATTTAGACACCTAATAAAAAAATGGTGCTTAAAATAAATAAATAATTTATTACAACCATTGCGCCACAGACCAGAAGTAATCCATACGTACGTGCTGCTGGTCTGTTAGGAAGTGATGTTGAGGCATTAAGCAGCGGGGCTGATGAAGGGCCCAGGAAAGTGGTGGTAGGGTGCTTTCTTTCCACATGGCTCTGACCTTCTTCCAGCAAACCTGATTCCACCCCCTGCTGTCTGCTCTGCTTGCTTTTGTCCAGTAGGTCCTTTCCAAAGAATGCCTCCTGAGCATGACAACACAAAGCACTGGTCACTTCACATCTTCAGCCACTGTCAACTTTCTGACATTTATAAGACACATTTCATGGCAAACACACCACCCTGTTACATAGAAATGATTCAAATGCACACGGAGGCCCGTGGGAACCGACCATAGTTAAAAATAAATAAATAAAAATACGGAGAAGCTCAAACTCTGTCATGTTGCCGGTGACCTCACTTCAGCACCTACCTCCCCCAACCACTTAAACCCACAAGTCATCTGCTATCCTCAACGACATGTAACTGCAGCTCCCTGCTGCACAAAGACATTAAAAGCCCAACGTGTTGCAGGTTCAATTATTAATGAAATGTGCCTCTCTGTGTTGGACCTTTTGGTTAGACTGAACATTTTTCTTTCACAGTGGTGGGATAAAGAGCAACACTGACAGCTGTCTGTGGCTTAAGGCATATCACATATCTTTGTTTCAGCCAACACAAGGTGACACTGAGATACTGACTAGATACAAGAAGCCTTTAAGTCATTTCCAATTAAGCTTTTGTATGTCAATTCGCAACCATTTCAAGAACATGATTACAGATGAGCCCCCTCTGCTGGGAGCTCCTATAGGCTGTTCCTTTTTCAAAAACGCTCAGAGGTGCATGTTCCAGCAAAGCTTTGAAAGTGGTGTGCAGGCTATGTACTTTGGATTCTCAGCCTTTTATGCCAAGAGTGGCATAAAATACTTTTAATGAAGATACAGCAAGACGTGGACAGACTATTTGTGCATATGAACGGGTAACTACAACAAAACAAAAATAGACCAACTGTGATTACATGACGATATAACGACAATCTCTGAATAGAAAATAGAGAAAGCTTGTATTTCTGAATGCACTAATCACCGAGTTATGTTTAAAATATCACGCTTAATTCCAATTCTATGCTTAAAGTATGTTATTCGATTACTGGTAATGTCATTCACAAAGAGCATGGTGTCAAGGGCAGCAGACCTGCAAATAGGTTGGAAAAGCCTCTTCCAGCTTGGTTTTCTTTTTTCTGTAACGTTTCTTTATTTTTTCTGGAACTTCTGGTCCAGGTGGTATCTCATCCACAGGGGTATCAGGCAGTGCCTCCGTCCATCCTACAAGAAATTTAAAATGCATCACTATTCTCTCATGCTTTTTGATAATTACTAAACAAAAATTAACAGATGAAGAGAGAGAATACTGTATGTTTAGACATAATGGTGTACACACCCTCATCTTTTCCAAGGGGGTTTTCTGACACAGAGCCAGAGGAGTCCTTTCTGCAGAGGGAACGTTTGGCTTTGCTTGGACCTTGTCCCGGACGGCTCCTTTGTCGAACCATGAACCCACCAATGCCTTTATAGAAGAATTCATAATTATCATTACAGATTATGGACTCCAATTAATACTAAAATACATAAAGAACCCAACACCATAAACATTTACACAATATGCTGTTTTAATTTTGAGTGAAGTGCTCTATTAATTGCGCACTGTGTTCAGCGTGAACGCTCAAAAAACACTAGATAAAGCCGTCTGTAGATTAGAGGCCCGAGACGGCAGTGCTTTGCTACAGTTACAATGTCGGGCATGTACTGCACTATTTTATGCTTCAGAGGAGCTGTCTCCTTCAATCAGGTGCCCTACCCGGCCGGTACGGTTTCCTCTTCCTCTTCTTGCCGCCGTCGGGCCCCTTGGAGTCATCTTCTGCTGGCTCTCGCTCCAGGCTTGAGTCAGACTTCCCTTCACAATCTAGGAGCTCCGCCTCTGCAAGAGAGAGAGCACTGATGATGAGTGACAGGCCTGCGGCACAGAACACCCTGGCTGGGCCCCTCTCCCTCCAACACAGCACCGGGGTCAAATCTATCTGAACTCCATTCAGTGGCTGGACATTAGCCTGATTGAAATTAAGTTGCATTCGTGCCTTAATTTCCGGTATGAATTATGGCCAATTGTACCATTTTTTTTTTTTTAATAATTAGTCTAATTCTTTTTTCTTCTTTATTACAAGTTATAAAACTGGTTAACCAGGATAGTAATTCACTAACTGATGGGATCACATGTTTGTCTTCTTTTATACTTTGTCAGTAGTCTACTATAGATTATAATGTGTTTTTAATTATGATTCTACACTGTCGCCCATGGAGTTGAAACACTTTTTTCTTTCTTTACCTCTTATGAAATGATCATGACAATGTGATTAATTCTTGATAAATGAAGTGTAACTGGGATTCAATCATTGTGCCTGGTCAATGGTGATTACTGATGCGTATTAATAGGAATAAAAAGAATGTGTCTGAAAACAAAGTATGGTATAGTGGTACAAATTAATTAGCAAAGTGTTTTAATTAGGCTTGATATGAGGTAAGAAGTGTAGTAAGCAGACTGTCTTTATTGTCTTGTCTTGGTATTTTACACTGGTTAATTCTGTACCGTAATTTGCACAGACTTTCAACTCCAACTGACACTTCAGAGATATCACAAAGAAAACAGTGCAAAATAATGTAATTGAAGACTTGTCTGTAACTTTCAATGCATCTAAATTGGGTTGGCTTTAATTATATCAAGTATGACATGAGCAGCTGTAAGTATTTCTGAACAACTTAAAACTTGTTACAGGATTAAAGAGGTCAAATTAGAGAGAAAAAAAAAGAAAGAAAGTAGGCAGCTGCAAAAATGG
This sequence comes from Ostorhinchus rueppellii, assembly GCA_030068375.1. Lineage (NCBI taxonomy): Eukaryota > Metazoa > Chordata > Actinopteri > Kurtiformes > Apogonidae > Ostorhinchus > Ostorhinchus rueppellii. The sequence goes on along the minus strand of JAQQZY010000010.1, from coordinate 18,535,559 downwards.
TCATGAGGGGAAAATCATATTCATCATCCAAATTAAAGAGGCATCTCTGAAACAGCATGACATGAAAGAAAGCAGCTATGTGAGGAAGACAAGTACCTCTGTTATCCTCCATGTCTTCATCTCGAGAGTGCTCTGATAGAGGGTCCAGAGGTGCCTGAAGCACTGCCACACTGTTCTGGTTTATGATCTTCAGCTTCAGCTTCGGTTTGGGTTTCCTTCGTCGTGATGCAGTGGCAGACAGGCTCTGGAGCTGGCAAAGCCCCGACTCTGTCAAGCACACACCATCTTGGGTATAGGTCCTTGACAGATCTGAAGATGGTAAAAAAGGAATTTGTTATCTCAGGCAAACTCATCATCTTTCAGGGAAAAATATTTGCGCTCTTGTTTGTAGTACATCTGCTTTTAATCTGACTTGCCCATTTCTTTTGCCTTTGTGACAATGTGCGTCATCATTACTGGCTCAATGGCGTCTCTGGCCTTGGTCACAACTGCAGTAACACAAGACAAATAAAATCCATTAACAATAAACACAAAAGAAGGGATGGCAAATGTCACAATCAAATCATTGGACTACAAATACAGAAAAACATGACGGAATCACTTTGCTCCCACCTTTAGTGGTCTTAAAAGCTCTGCACATTGTACAGTCAAAGCTGCTGTCTGCAGCTTTTTCTACATCTTCCTCTGAATGGAGACTCTGACAAGAGGCATGAAACCATCTGTGGAAAGAAAAACAGTTTAGATAAAAGCTAATTAAGCCACAAAAAATTAGTACAGACTTTTTCTTCTGGGCTGACGGGTTTTGTAGAAACACCACATACCTGTCACATTGTCGACACTGCACAATGATGGTGCCTTCACTGTAGTCCAACAGGCAGATGGGACATACTGAAAGGCTGGCACAGGGGGCACATTGAGTGTAATTATTCTGCCACTCACACCTTAAGCCTGGAGTGGTTGCTCCACACTGGGTACAGGACACACACCTGCAGGAGACAGCAAAGACAGAGGTCAAAATACACAGGTTACTTAAAAAATGATAATGTATAATTATGCTGCACAAATCTCCCCTACTGACTACTATCCACATGTTTAACTAAGAAATAATCCTCGTTTTCCTCTTTAATTTTTGAGGCATATTAAGTTTGGCTTACGCCATCTTTGTGCAGGTTAGTAAGAAAACATTAACATGAGACAGATGTTGATATTATTGTTTCAACTTGTGACTCACCATTTGCACTTCCAACTGTCCTTGGGTACGTTCTGCAGTGGAGGGTCCAGGCAGTAGGTGTGATAGCTGATGTCACAGTCATCGCATAAGAGCAAACGGCCTGGATCTGTGGCCTGGCCACAGGCTTCACACACTGTGCACTCCAGACAGCGCCAGCCTTTACTTAACACCACTTTGGTGATCTGGTGAAAGCAACCATGAGACATGTGTAAATGTAGTGCAGTATCTGAGTTTCTCTACTGCACTGTATAGGTATACATTGGTGGTGTATGTACTCAACAACATTGAAAAAGCATACCTTTATACCAACACAGAATGGATGGTAACACTGGCCACACTGAGCACAGGCCAAAAGACGACCTTCTGCACCAAGTCCAAAACTCCCGCAAACCACACACATATCCTAAAATGACACGAGATTACCCGAGTCACCATCTCTCACCTTACACTCAGTAAAATTCTCCAGCTCAGGCTGGAAATGAGTTCCACCATCATCCTACATTTTGTTTTTCCTGTCTTTCAGGGTTAGCTACTTTGCTGAGTAATTGCTATTATGCCACAGTTATTATTGCACCACAAACATACTGCAGTCTCAAACATCTTGCTATATGACAGGCAGCATTTTCTTGAGGAGTATCTCAATAATTATTTTCCATGAGACAGAGCATTAAGTACATATTTAAATTCAGGCTAAGTAAGTAAATGAAGAATTTAATAGACTAATACAAACTTAATCACTACAGCACTAATCACATGTACTTAAAAACAATCACCTGTTTTAGTGTGAAACTGTCATTGCTGGAGAATATGACCACAGTATTATGCATGGCATTCTCCTCCTCCTCCTTGACAGGGTATGGCGTTTCTATTGTGGTAAGCTGCATCACAGAAAAATATATACAGATTACAGAGGCAAATGAAAGTCAAATACAGAAAGGTAAAGAACACCATACACAAACAATTACAATTCCATTCTTAACAATTCCATAATTATCTTTCTGAGGTCAAGACGAAGTGACCCAGGAAATGCCTGACCTCTGTCAAAATTAGCAAAGAACGTGTGTCATTAACATTACTGTGACTAAAACATTATTACTTACATCTTCAGCATGAGTGAACACATACATTTGTTTTCTAAAGATTACAGTATAAAATGTCATCCAGTAGACGGCACATACCCCAGGAATGATGCAGGGACTTGCTCCATTCTTGCCTCTGGCCCTGCCACGTCCAGCTCGACCTGAGAGACCAGCACCTCTGGGCCTCCTCCTTCCAGGGAAACCTGAGCCTCGACCCTGTAAAAGTAAGATGAAAATCACTGAGTTTACAGTAAACTATCACAGTAAAGGGGGGACCTGTGGGGGTCCTCAACCTGAAATAGGGAAATATCAGGTTTTTTAGGTTTTGCTCAAGCACTTTGTTTAAATGTTTAATTGCTCATGTTATAGATGTATCAATGGATGGTTAAAGACCAATTGGACAGTCCAGTCCAGTTTTATCAGAGTAATAGTACTGTAATTTTATAATGTTACTTGTTGGCTGGCATCACAAGCACAACCTGAATGTGAGTAATTTACTCAACATATTGAATTTTTAAAAATTATTCTGGTAATTTTATTATGGTGGTTCAGAGAAATTGTCACTTTTAAGAAGGGGTCAGAGATGCTTTGGAAATACTTATGTTTTAAAATTCTCAACAGAAAGTTTTATTCAGCAAGGAAAAAAATTATCCCATCAACATGATTCTTGACACTTTGATAGGTCATGAAAAATGCTGTAATTTTAAGTCCAATACAATTTCTGCCAGACTGGCAGGAAGGAAGCTGTTGTTCTAGCCATCCACAATGCCTTTGGCACATTTCTGACAAGAGGCCTCTGCCTAATCATTACTGTCAAAGTTAAGTATAACTCAACTTCTCAGCACCTGCCCCAAAATCCTTTCCAGTTGACTCTACATTTGGCTCTGGTTCAGATCCAGACCGACCTCATCAGCCCTGACAGACATACCATGTTCTTAAATCTGCGTTCGACTGCTGCCACAGCACCCCAATTAACCCTCACCTAGCTATGCTAGAAGACCGTTGTCACCATGGCAACTAACTGCCACTGGGTTTTCACTATGTCAAAGCCAAAAGAAAAAAGTCAAAATAAATACCTGAATAACTTTGAATAAAACAACAAAGAAGCACACCAATGCAATTCTGACATACATTCATTCATTGGCAACTAGACTTCTCACTTCACAGACAAACCCCCCACCACCCAGTCAAGCTTCAATAGCATCCATGTCTTTCCAGACTCATAAACATACATTGTGAAGATGCAAGTATTAAGAGCATTTCCTTGGCAAATGGCAGTCACTATATTGACACATATGAGAAATGAGAAACGTGTCATCTTCACTTAATTTTAACTGTTTTTTACAGAAAAGGGGGGCCTTGACCCTTGAACTTTTGGATGTACAACATTATCACATTATCATTTTACCCTGTTACACCTGTCATAATTTGTCATATTTAGAGAATGAATTCTTGAGTTTGGTCACAAATATGTTGTGTGATCCCACAGGGATCTTTGACCTTTGGCCACCAAATCTGAATGAGCCCAAGCAAAAACCTGTTCCAAATGTAATGAGATTCCCTCCAGGCATTCTTGGGATTTCACATTCAAAACAATAGGATGGACAGAACCCCCCCCCCCCAAAAAAAAAAACACTGCCACTGGCCATGGCTCTTTCCAGCATAGAGGCATGTACATGGAATGCATTAACAACATATCCTACATTTGTGTAGGATATGTTGCAACTGTAAAAAAAATAAAACGCAATAAACATTGCCACCATAGCCAACGCTGTGTTACCACATCAATATCTTGAATTTCCTGCTTTCATCGACAGGTTCTTTATGATTTTAGTATAAAACATTATATTACCCTTCTGTGGCCTTCCACATCCAATAGACAAACGCAGTGGAATGGGGTCAAACTGAATACACAAGGGCTATATACAC
>JAQQZY010000010.1:18504658-18521757 GCA_030068375.1 Ostorhinchus rueppellii | reverse complement strand
TATATATATAAAAATAAATAAAGAGAGCGAGACATGCTTTTTTTTATCTAGTCCTTTTTTCTTTGTAGCGCTATTTTATTAGTTGGCAATTGCTGATGCATGGATCAGCTCTGACACCATCCACATGTGTGTCAATCACCCATGCAAATTCTTCATTTTCTCTGATGAAGAAAACTGCAGCCAATAACACGTTTCCATTATTTTTCAGTGAGATATATGCAAGAGCATTGACATTGTAACCGACAAAGCATCGTTTTATCCCGTCTACATTTTTGTACCAATGACAACAGGTAGCCTTTTCTCAAAATCCATAACTGCTCTCAAAAGTTAAAAAAAGAAAAAAAAAAAAAAAAGTCCTGCACACTTTAAATACCCCTTGGCCGAATATAGTGCAAGATTCTGTTGAAAGTTACTGCCATATAACTTAGATTAGACTGTCTTTGTGTAAAACTTATATTTGATATTTATATTTGAGAGTTCTCAAATATTATAACTGTACAAGGCTTTTTCAAGCAAATGTATCATCCAACAAACCAAGCCATGCCAAGATGTATACATGGTGTGCATAGGGCTGTGCAATTAATCGAATTTTGATCATGATTTCGATTTTGTTGTCAAACAATCTCAAAACTTATATCAGAGTTTAAACGATTTTCCGTTTTTCTTTACACAATTTCTGAGAGACGTACATGCGCAATACCTTCCATTCCATTGCAAAACTGCTATGAAGTACATATTTGTAGCCAAAATTTATTCTCAATTTGAATTTTTTGCATAAAGAATCAAAGTGTTTTTTAAGAGAGAGAGAGAAATGCTGAATAAATGCATTGTGAAACTCAAAATTAATCGTGATTTCAATATTGACCAAAATAATCGTGATATTGATTTTTTCCATAATTGAGCAGCCCAAATACACAGTATGAATTTGGTGGTCATGTCTCCATTTGATCTTGATTAAGTAGGTCAAGGTGATCCATTTTCAATCGGCCTCTGCTCCATGAAAAGATGCATCCACAGTATAAATTTGATGCCGATATCTCAATGCATTCTACAGATAATGCGATTACATTGTGTAATGGACAGACGACAAAATGATTACAATACACCTTTGGCCAGGCATTGGCCGAGGGGTAAAACCCAAAGCTCATTCAACAGACTTAAACTCCCAGTTATGCGTCTGCTGTATGTAAAACATGCACATAAATATCTTGGATTTGTATCAACATTGTTTATTTAAATAACACTTCTGTGCTTAACTCATCTTCCCTTTCTTTCTTCTTTTTTTTTAATTTTCTCTGACAAACGGACTGCTGCAAAATATAAGGCATTCCAAAGAAATACAAAACCAAATTTAAAAAAATATAAATTAACTTGTCAGAGTAATCAGCAAATTGTCAAGCATTGCATGAGCACATGGAAGTCCTTTACTGCATGAATATCCATTGTTGATAAAATCATACACAATGAAAGGTGCAAACAAGAGCTGTAACAAGTGATGTGTTTGATTATTGTGCAGCAGAGCAGTGACACAAGATTATGTTGCCATGGATTTGAGACAAAAACATAATGCTAAAGCAGTGTTACCACACTATTATCCTAGCTTCTTTCAAACGGTGTGAAATTTAAAAGGTGCGTGTTAGTGTGTTAGGTGGTGGTTGGGGCATCTCTAATTGCAAGGATGGCAGCGGTGAAGAGGCGTTTAGAAAAACTGAAAATATCATGGCCAATAGAGGTTGTATTTAAGTAGTTATAAATGAAGATACACCTGAAGGTAATAGGAGGAATAGATTGGTGAGACGACAATGATAGGAAGACTTACGCATCAACTTTAACAATTCTGAGCAATCAGATAATTCAAAACCATGCCAATAGTGTGCAATCCAAACATAATAATAGTGCTTCTACGTAAAGTGAAAACTGAATGGACAACATGCACTGGAGGCAAACAGACTTGGTTTTTAGCAGAGTTGGTGTACTATTTAAGGTCAGATGTTATAAGACCAAGCTTCAAGACATAATAGCAGTTAGCTTCTCACACAACACAGAAGTAAACAAACTAACAAGTACCATGCCTGATAGCTATAGTGAAAAATACTAAGAGGAAAAGTGAGAGAAATCCTTAGAGAAGACAAAAAACATGTAGTGCATAATTTAGGTGGGTGGGAAGGTTACTCACTTGCATGTCTGGCAGACTTTGCACTCAGGGCATTGCCACCCTGCCCTCCTTAGAGGGGTCACGACCATATCCAGGCACATCCCATGGTAATGCAGACCACAACTGGTGCAAAAGAGCTGGTCTTGTAATTCCCCTGGGCTATCACATAGCACGCAATTTACATCATCTACAACTGTCGATTTAAAAAAAACAAAACAAAACAAAAAAAAAAACAAAGTAAAAAAAAGAATTAATCAGAAATAATTGGAACAAATGCAATCAAACAGAATATTTTTCACAGAAACATTAAATCACTATAGCTACATGTAGTGTATCCAAGTTGCCTCAACTTACATTTTTGAATGGCCAAATCAATGTGTTCTGGGCAAAGGAGTGAGAGACTCCTGATATCCTGAAATGTCCCAGCCGCCCCTGCACAAGGGTAATGGTAGAGCTGAGCACATCCTTCAGCACAGCACTTAATGGATGCTCCAAGGCGCTTACAGTATGCACAGTGCTACAGGAAAAAAGATGGAAATAACAAAATATGTTATGTAGAAAATAATAGCCATGAACTTTTTAGGACTGATTAAATTTATGTTATATCAGTTGTTTACAATAATGTCACTTAAAGCTTAAGCTTAGTTGTCACAGAGTCTCAATCAAAACATTGTAAAATTGATAGAGTCATAACAGTTTTGTTGCTAATGAGAATATTTACAGAAAATAAAATTTAAAGCTTTATTTTAGATTATGAGATATATATATATATATATATATATATATATATATATATATACACAAACTGTGTGATTTTGTCATAATAAAAATACCCACAAACAATATCAATCAAAAATGTCAGAAGGAGATATGACGGTTAATGGAATTATGATGGCCATCATAGTGAATTTAATTGTAGACTTAACAGTTTGACCATTGCTTGAAATTTGATGTAATGTTCACAAGTCAACAAAGCAAATCAGCATAGTCCTCATCCTCCTCCAATTTATCCTCCATTCTATGAGTGTGTGCTAATAACTACTCAGGAGATCAAGTGGAAGGCTTGCTGATGGGCAACAAGACCAGTGGGCTGTAAACAAAATCAGAGCTGTGCCACTGTGAACGCAAGGAACTAAGCTGCCATGAGAGCTCAGTCCTGTTGAGTGGCGTGACCTTTTCCATTTCACAGCTGAGAGATCCACGCTGCCGGTCCGACCTTTACCAGCCAGCCTGATCCATCAGCTTTGCTGTGCCTCACCAAAGTGGCCCCTCCCCGCTGCCCCAACACATTAAGATGGTGTTAACACCTATTAGCCCATGGATGTTCTCCCCTGACTCACCTTTGTGCTCCCTGAGTCAATGGCTCTGTCCACATTAAGCAGAGATTGTCCCTCGCCCTCACAAACACCTTCGGACCACAAGGCACAACTCTGATGTGCCCAGCATTGCCCTGAACAACAAAGGATGCAATTGTAAAAAAAAAAACAAAAAAAAAAAACAACAACATATGAATCTAATATCTGAAGCAGACCATGCAGTAGTTATTACATACATGTTAAATATTTACTTATTTCATAGTGCCGACAGTATTTGGTAAATAACAGAAACAAATAAAGCCTTACCTGACTCAAAGAGAGACTGGACGTTGAGATCTTGTGGAAGGCCGACATGAGAAAGCTCATCCCAAAATCGAGTGGCTGGGTCTGGTTCTGCCTCGCTGCTTTCAGACCCACTGGAATAAAAGAAAAAAGGAAAAAAAGAAAAAAAAAAAGAAAAGGTTTTGCAATCAAGGAAAGTCAACAGGACAGCTAAAATATGCTACCCAAAGAGTAGGCCAGTCTGAGTTAATTGAATCAAAAGTAGAGACATAAAGGTAGAGGATGATGTGCAGTTTTTACAAGAGCAGAGACATGTAGACAGAGAGAATGAGCCGGGGGAAAAATGTTAGAGAGCAAATAAAAAGCTGTGGGGGAGGAGGGTGATGAGGAGGAGGAAGAGGGCCATCTTGTTTGGCGTGTGCACAAGAGGCTGGCTGTTCTGTTTCGTACAATCTGTTGAAAAGGATGTGTTTCTTCAAGTTCCTGGCTTGAACTGGTGAGCTGCATTGCATGCAGAAAATGCAGAGAGGAAGCATTAGCATTTAAAAAGGACCCAAGTTTCAGTAAACACACCAACAGCCAAAACTAATAGACTGGTTTCTGGGAAGCATAATGGTGGCATGCACATGACAAGCATTGACACCTTATTGTTTAAAGCCAAAGTTTCATTTTACCAATTATGAAAGTTCTTCTCCACTCCCCTGACATTTCCACAGGCTTTCTATTTGTCCCCAATCTGCACCTCTCTGGCAAATCAATATATAATTTCTCCTCCTACTCAGTGCTCCCTCTCTCTCCGTGTTTGGCAAAATAGGGGGCTGGCTCCAAAGACCAATCACACAGCATTACAACAAGAGCCACTGGTTGGCTTGGACCACAGCCAGACTCATACAGCTCTCACTGCCCATTACGTCACTGGGAATCTGAGACATGCCCAATTGGTTCCAAAGGACCAAAATGAAACGGGCACCTGTCCAAAAGAGTCCAAGGAGGGTCTTTGTTGGCAAAGTGAACACATGTTTGTGTTCACACACTGGACAGTCTGGTCTATACCCTCTACTGAAATACTGATATAAATTAGGTCGGTAAAAGCAATCAGATAATTGATCCTTTATTTTAAAGAATGTTAAAATGTCACGTAAACCTGTAAGTTCATTAAGATACTACAGAGGATATAGCAAATAATTTAACAATTGTTGACCTCGCTGGTTACTTACATCTTCTTTTCCCTCTGTCCTGAGGTGGTCTCTTCGGCCATTTTTGGCTGAGTGGTTTTATCACCATCACTGGTATTGCTCGTCGAGCCACCTCCACCTTTGTGGCTGAGGAGCGAGTCAAGCAGAGATGTGATGCTGAATAGTTGTAGATCCCCCTGACCCAGCAGGCTACGGCCACCACAGTAACAGAAGGCACAAAGACGATCACTGAAAGGAAGAAAATGGGTGGGAGAGGGTGTTTAATTATATATACCTACTGTGAGTTAATACAGTGCCATGAATGTCACCATGAATTAAGGCCTCCTCTTTCTTACTTGCAAAGTGTGTGCGCAGCACCATACATGAAAACACATGATGCATAATTTTGTCAAGCATGCGCGCACACATACACACACACACACTCCACATTCAAACCTTCTTAAAAAAGGCACTAATTGGAATTCACATTTATAAATCTGGCCCATAATTGTTACAATACATTTTCACATTTCATACATAGTACTGGAGTATGTTACACAAATGTAAGAAATAGTTGGAAAAACAAAAACAGAATGAAGTAGGGACTAACTTAAAATGATGAAAACAGCAGATATTTAACAGATTTTAAAATGGATGAAATGGCCTTGTTAATAAGATCCCAGGAGATACTGCTGGTCTGCCTTCCATCACTAACATCGATAGCACAGACAGACCAGGAGATTGATTACAACCTTTAACAGAGTGGCACCTGGGAAGATAGCTCATGATTTCACTTCAATCAATCCATGTATATACACATTTTATTCCTAAAAATCCACACAAACAGTCTCTATAACACCACAAGATGCAAAAAATTAAAAAGATGTTTAGTGTTTCTAACCTTTTAACCTCTCTGCTTGCTGGGACAGACGGTCCTGCTGAATTCTCAGCTGGAGAGCTCTGGGCCAGAGGGGAAAAGGACTTGTCCTCCTCTGGCACCTCAGTGGTAGCCACTTCCACGGCCTCCACTGGCTGGACTTGCGTTTCTGATGGCAACAACAAATATATTAACAACAGCTTCATTATATTTTTGAAGGTACTCTATCCAGTTCATATTAGGGAGCCTTCTCAATTTATCACCAATTATAACAGTAAAATAAGTGTGCAGATTCTGGCAGATACAAGCTGTCACAGAGCAGGTTGATTGCATTCTAGTCAGTTTCCTCCAGGTCAAAACCACAGCCTTTATTAGTGAGATGAGAATGGTAAAATATGGGGGCCATATGCTCAAGCACTGATTACAGTTAACCCACCGGGAGCATAAAGGTCTTGTACAGAATAGCAATAACAATAATGGAAGGGAAAAAACAGGTTCCACAGCTGCCAAGCTTATGCCTGAAGAAGGGGTGTTTAATATTAATGGTTATTTTTTTTTTTTTTTTTTTTTTTTTTTTAAAACCAGGAATACAATGAAACTTAATGTTGACACCATTTTGAGTACTTTTGATCTAAATTACAAAAAAATAGAATCTTCAATTCACAGCACTACTCATAAAATAATTCCCAAGCATACCTCTCACTGAGACTTTGGGGTGTACAAAATTTTATTAACATTTCATTGAGCTGTAATTAGGCTAATACGGCATTGGTTCAGTGTCATACAGTGGAATTACACAAGGACAAATTCAAGCTTATTAACTCCTCCAAATGTGTCATATAAGACTGCCTACATTGTTGAGATAAAAGTGAGGTGTACAATAACCTCAAATGAGTTACATACCATTTAGCATTAATAACTACTTAATATGACACTATGCTCACCATTTCAATTGTAAACATGTTTTTTGTTGTTAAAGTATATGATGATAGATGCATTCATTGAAAAAACAAAACAAAAAAAACAAACAACAAGTGTCCTGAGGGTCACAATCCCAGAATTATACATCAGGTTAACAATGGGCAATTTAATACAAATTGATTAACATGTTCAAAACACAGAGACGTCTGCACATCTGCAGCCACCAAGACTATAGTGAATCAAAGATTCACAATTGCCAAAAGCCTAGAGGCTGAAAAAGCCACTGAGTGAAACATGATTTTAATGGATAGGGAGAGGAGTGAATGGAAAAACTGTACTGAATGCTTTGTTAATTTCAAAGAGTCATACATACAATGTTATATTTTAATAGTGAGCAGTGGTGTAATATTTTAAATAAAAAAATTGTATGACAATCTATAGTTAACAAAACCTTCAATAATTAGCCAGTGGCAGATTGCTATTACCCAATATCTCTTCCACAGCAACAGGGTAGCACAGAGATGTATGAGAATGGGAGGGATGTCACGTGATGTGATGTACACACATAAAAAAGCACATAAATGGGTCTGGAGAGACTGATGGGATTTTAAAAAGCTTTTAGAGGGCATTAGCCTTGGGCTCTTTCCCACTGCACCTCAATGCCAATCTTGAAGCAGGAGGAGAGATGGAAGCAGTAAGGGGAGGAGGAAGAGGGAAAAAAAAAAAAGAAAAAAAAAAACACCCAGTGCAGCTTCACAGCTCAAGCTAAACCCTTTCAATTATAGCCCTCAAGTAGAAGCACAGGGTGCCAAGAAAAAGCTCTCATCCATCCTTCTCCAGGAGAAGGAGTCTCCTCTACCTCGATGTGAATTATTCTCCAAAGAACTCTGCATGAGGTTGCCTAGTTGTGGTGCTTTTACAGTCTTACATCACATGTCAACACAACCGACTTGTACATTATGGATCAAAAAGGGATTTCACAGTCTCACCTGTGTCCTGAGGGCCTATGGACTCTGTTATCTCAGTCCCATCCATGCTGTCCTCTTCATCCACAACAACCCTCCCTCTGGTGCGACCCCTAGGGTGAGGAAGAGACGCAAACAAACAAGTGAGACAGTGAAAAAGGACAAGTCAAGAAAAAGTGGCTGGGCCTGCCTCCGGAGAGAGGGGGCTACAGTCATGAATTAGTTAAATATAGTCACAGCTGTCACTGATTTTTAATGGAGGCACTCAAGCCGCTGGGCAACACGAAGGGTGGTAGTTGGGTGGGTGCACTGTACAGTCTGGTAGTCAGTGCAGTTATAAGATGGAGATGAACACATATGAATAGTACAGCACAGTGGTTATGCCCAGTTATAAATGAGATGCAGGGATTTATCTTGAACGCAACATGTAACAAAGACTTGTATTTTACAATCTTGAGCAATCACATAAAAACTATAAGAAACAGATTGTGTATGTTCTTCTTGATTGTAATAAGAATTCTGTGAGTTAAATCACAAACATAACTAGAGAAGCACAGAGCGCAGACCTCCGCCAAGGCAGTGTTTGTACTTTCATCCACTAGATGGCGCCTAATGCACGGATCACCACCAAAATCTAATCATCTGTAGGATACCCAGTTTCTGACAATCTGAAAATGTCATGAGAGTCCATCCATAACTTTTTGAATTATCTTGATAACAGACAAACCAACACTGATGAAATCATAACCTCCTTGGCGGAGGTAATAAATACATACCTAATATTGAATTTGGAGTCATGTCTGGGCACATACAAGGGGGGTGTTCATACAATCATCCTGGGTTGTGGCAAATATCACATCCAAACAGATTAATTAATTAAATTAAGCTTTAAACAATGCAAGACAAATAGAGTATTTGGAGTGATTCTGCTAAAACTAATTAATCAAAAATGGCCACAGTCAATCAGAATAGTCCAATTTCTTGCTAAATCAATAGCGCATTTAATGATAACTCCTGAGCAGACCAAACTAACAAGGTTAACAATTTGTTTCACCATAAAAACAGACAGCTGCCGACTGATACAATCATGATAGTGTTGAGCAGCAAAAAGTCAATAACCAATTAATCAACCAATATGCAACCCTGGATTACACTGGGTTAACCAGTAAACTGAGCAGCTATTCGCCTTCAAATCACCAAAAACCTAAAAAGAATAAATTTGCACCACTAGATATTAAAATCATTTGTTTACAAAATTTGACTGTCAAGAGACATTTTGTAATTAAGCCTGGAAGTATTATTAGAACTGGATTTCATACTGTTGAATTGTGCCCGTTCTTTGTGATGAAAGCTGTTCATAGGCACCTCAGCCAAAAAAGTTTCTGGCTTTCATGTTACCTCCACATTATACAGCCCACTGCATATGTAGACTAGGACCACTGTGTATGCAGACTAGGTTTTGAGCATATAAATAGTCCAAGTTATAAAAAATAATAATTAACAGAGAAACATTCAACATTTGTCGATATGGGTGTCCTGCACCAACCTTTGTGGTCTAAAGGGAAATGTTGTTTATTTTGGGCCTTTTTTCACTCTAGTACCATGAGTGTCCACTGGGGTAACAGTTTTGGCCAGCAGATCCAGTTCTCTGAATACATCCATGGGTATGAAGCACATTGGTTACAGCTACAGTGTAAGGTGTAAGCAAGGATAACAACTGAAAGTGAACTGAAGAACAACAAAATAAATAAATCAGTTCAGTGTCTGATATATTGCATTTCATATAATTTACATGCTTACCACTTGTATTACAGTTAATCATGAGCTACAACATCCTTATGATAGCCTTCAGTGGTTATGTTTTCAGAACATTCTGAAACAATTCAACAAAACCAGGTGATGCAGATTTTCTGCTGACTAATACAAAAGTTTTTTGCCAGTATACCATATCTTCTTTTTTAGATGCCAAAATGGAAAAAGTGTCATAGGCTTCTGAATCTGTCAAAGCCAGAGTCATTCTACTCCACTGCAGATACTACCCCCCTCTGGAAATGAGGCTAATGTAGAAATGCAGGAATGCTTTTGAATTAGATAGGGTACACAGAAATAATTTGCGCTGTAAAGTAAATCTCTAAACCAAGCTGATTTAAAAACAGAGCTTTGTTGGCATCACTATGGCCTTGTGGGTATATTGAGTAACCCCTTCTTGATATTTTGCTGAGGTGTGGCTAAGATGTACTACTAAAAAGAAGAGATTCTGGAAGAAGCACGGTACTTTGGAAAACACTCAATATCATTTGCTCATGTCTAATAATGGTTCCAGCTGAATTCAAGAAAACACTAATACATCAAACAAAATCTGTGGCTTTTGTCCATAGTCTCTTAAATTAGACTCATATTAGAAGAGTCAGAATGAGCAACTATCATGGCCAATAGCACAGGATGTGCACAGACATGCGAGTGCCGTTTTAAAACGAGACTGAAAATCAAACTGTGTCCTTTAAAGTTAAACATGTTTTTGTATAGAGATGTCCAGTAATCAAAACATTGAATTTAATAATTTTATAACAGACTATGTTTAGACTTAATATGCAGCATTCATGGCAGTGTTATTAAACGATCAAAAAAGGGAATTTGAAAATCCATGACAAAAAACCCCCCCAAAAACATAACCATTATCCCATGTCTGCTGGCTGTTACACAATCCAAATATATCAAATTACTCATTGTTTCTCAATTTTTATTGGAAATATATTCTTGGTATCATTTTCTCCCAATCATCATCACTTGACCTGATTGTATTTAATTCATGTCCTCAAGTGGCCAAAAAATACTGTATATCTTACCAGTGAAACACACCTACATTATGCTTACTGTACTGTCAGCACATCATACAAGCATGTCTTTCCAACTATACATCTGTCTGCCAACTTGTACAGATACTGATAATATGATGCGCACATTTCTTTACATAGAATATGGAGAGATCTGTTTGCATCAGCATCTTCCAATGGGAGATCTGTTAACCTAATGCAAGATCTGTGTTTGGCTGGGATAATTGTCATGGATACAAATTAAACAGCAACATCAATTGTTAGCATGGTAAATGGGGATTGTGAGCACAGCCCAAATGAGAGCAGCATGTCTCAGGGGTACTCAGGAGGATACAGGGGGTTGGAATTGAGAGAGGAGACGGATGGCGTGGGGGGTGGGGGTAATTTTCGATGCCACTGGAGAGAAAAATCACAACTGGCTGAAAGCCAAATCAACCCCTCCCACCAAATGACTTCCATGTCAAGATAAGAAAAAAATCTTAAACCCAGGAGTGACAGAAGAGACCTCCTGCAAAATGAAACCAATCAACTGAAGTCTGAAGTCAAATGTACATTGTAATAAGATTGAGAGAGCCAAATTTCAGTGTAAAAACTGAAGTTACATACAGTAACTGCTGAGCAAACAAGAACTTTCCTGTTTCTGGAGAGTACAGTATGAATGTATAGTACAAAAATCTATTTTTGTTAAAAGGCAAATGAAAGACATTCAGAAACAGAACCCGACAAACTTAATTGGCGTTTTATTTATACAAAACGTGATGAAATACTATCTAAAGTGCACCAGAGGCCATGCAGCAACTGCAGCATAACCCATTTCTCCTTAAAAGCTTCTGCTTGGCTTAAAGATGCAGCATACTACACCTTCTGCTTCACCTGATACAGCTATTGTAAACATTATTATTTTCTATGTGCAATAACATTGAGCTCACCTTGATTTCTAGAGACAACACACAGAAATGAGCTGTATCATCCATGACCACAACATTATGTATACATGCAAAGTAGCTGGCAGCGTTTTATTATTTTTTTTATGTGAACTGCTACATAGCCCTTAACTGTAATTACACAGAACTGAAGGCATCAGATTTCAGCGCTGAGGCAGCTAGTTATTTCGCCGACAAACCCTCAAGACTAACATTCAGCCCCATACCCTGGACAACTTATCCCCCCCACAGTTCCACCACAGGGAGAGAGGGAGCAAGAGAGAGGAGAAAAAAAGAAAAGGTGAAAATAATGCTGTGCTAAGTAGTCCCAGCTCAGAGAGGGTGCCTGGAAAACCTGACACAGACTTCCGGTTCTGAAATGGACTGGCTAGCAGATGGAGCGTGGGCAAATCTAGTAAATTCCAACAACCAGGTCTAGAAGAGCAATTTCTGACACATCCCCCTTTGTCACAAAACAAATCAATTTTTAACACTTTATTTATATATATATATATAAAAACTTTCATATTCCACTTACATCTACAAGAAAAGGAAGTCATTCAACACAAACAGAGGAGATGAGTATAGAACAGATATTGTTACACACAGCGAGCCTGCCTGGGCAAAGTGTGTCACTAACATCTATTATAGCTGGTGTACTTTGGTTGCAGGGCTGTGTTTTGAGTCAGAGGAACCAGGAAAACCATTATTACTGGGGAGTTGAACCAATTGTGGATTTGGATATTGAAGCATACAAGCTGGCATTTTCCCCTCATAGTTTGAAACTGTAGTTGTCATTCAATTAAATCTGATAACTGTGATCTCATTACTGACCAAAAATGGGTATTATTCTTCTCATCTATCATTTACATCCCAACCACCAACCCCTGCCTACTTTCTAACAGAGTTGACTACTGTGAAACTCAACATGCACAATGAGAATTTTAAATCATATAGGTGTTTTTAAATGCTATGGAGTTGCTCCATGTCAGATCAACACAAACAAACGTCAAACTGTGTTGGAGTCATGTCTAGACACATCCCATGGGTTCTTTATGCAATCATTAGGCACTGTAATGTATGTTGTATTCAAACAGAAATGCTCATCCAATCTTTGAGCAAAACTCACCTGGTAAGTAATGCAAAATGCTGCCATTGTATTTTTTCCAAACATTATTTGTTGTGCGTTATAAATATGTATCATGTTTTGAAGGTACCACGTGAGCATATAGAATTAGCATGGTTCCACATATTCTTTAGACTGAAAGCACACAGATACAGCTCTTATACATTTTGTTGACAGAAACGTTTTCATACAAAACATGTCGTTAGCAGATGTCAAAGTCTACGATTCTGTGGGCAGTTTTCCATTATTATCATTATTTCTTTTTGTCAGTGGCAAAAACTGTTTTTCATTTTACCTATAATTTTTTTTTAGCCCTACCTTACCACTAACCTTTCTAAACAGAGTTTTTGAAAAGAAGATTTTATTTTGGCCATGACATTAACCATCTCAACAGCAAAGATAGCTCAAAAAGAAGAACAATTCTGCTAACCATTCATTCTATACCAAAAGGCTACATCAACTTGAAGCAATTCAACTGTGTCTCGGGTCATCCTTTCACTGTGGTATTAACACATCGTCTGGATGCTTGGAGATTAAACGATCCATTGGGAGCAGGGTATTAAGATTGATTGAGAGGACAGAGTAAGGAGAGTTAAGAACCTTGCAGGCATTATATTACAGAGTAGCGCTAAGCTGTACTATAATGTATGTTGCTATGGAAGTCAACAAAAAGCTAGGAATCTTGTACAATGGAAGTTTAAAGAAATCTGTGCTAATACATACGAAAGCTGTCAAACTTTTAAAAACTTGCAAGGACTAAGCTCTTCTAATCATAACAAGTGGGACATTAGAAAAATTGGCTTAAAAATGGATAAATGACCAAAGTAACATGTGTGAACGTACCAATTGTCATAACTGTTAACAGTGGTAAATCCACAGGTTCAAGCTTGTTTCAACTGTGGTTATTTAAAATTCATTGTTTCGTGGCTCCTATACATGAATCTAAATGTATGGACAAAGAATTATTTTACCCAAACAACCCTACTGAGTCCAGATCAAGAAATGAGAACATTCCCTGCAGCATAAAAATGCAAAGCAATTTCTAAGAATGTCTGAGTAGTAAACATACTTCTTTCTGTTCTTAGATGTGGATGATGGTGGTGCCTGGGGTAGGATGGCAGCGGCATCCTTGCGTGGCCTGCCACGAGGTCGCTTGTCTGCGAGAGCAGGGCTTCCTGTGGATGAGGTCCCTACACTGCTGGAGGGCGGTGAGGGTCCCTGGTCAGAGGGTTCCACAGTCTTATCCTCTGATGACATTCTATCAACACACAGAAAGTTAAAAGATCATAATGGGAGTTAAATGGCAGGTGATATTACTGAGGAGTAAGCTCAACTTCTTTAGACACAAAGACAAAGGTGCATGGTTCAGACTCATTTGATTTTATACAAGGGCATGGCCACAATCTTCTATCACAATAAAAAATTTCCTATCATGGCATCAGTATATATTACAAGTGTCCTATAAGAAGCCTCCTCAGAACTGATGATTTCCTTGTTTTATTTGGACTTACATTTCAAAATGCAAGCTTTAAATGTTCATTCGGAGACATTTAGTTTTTAGTGCGTAGCAATCTGCAGCTTCACTATTACAAAAAAAATAGAGTTAAATCAATGTTCAGTTTTGCCAGACCTGTGTATGTAGGGTCTAAACCTCATTTTACAAATTGTTAGAATCATCAGCTCAGAGATCAAAAGAATCAGATGGTTTTCAATACTAGAAAGAAACTTCTGTGCCGACTGAAGTGGTGTAAAGCTGAAATATGTAATTTTTTTTTATTAGACACCAATTGGAGAACTTATTGTTCTTAATATTTTCTGGACAACAACAGAGCTCCAACTTATTAAGTAGTTGAGGACGTGCTAAACGTATATGAATGGATGGGCTACAGAGTGTCCCTCAAAATTAGTGCAGCCTACTCCTCTCATAATTTGATTTAAGATTTGGAATCCAAAAGCTTGCTATGTTCAAGATGAACAGGTGGATCAAGTGAAGGGTTTTGCTGTCCAGTGTAAGCTGTGACAAAACAATTACCAAAGTTCCTAAAGAGACTGGTGGAATTAATGGAGCCATTGGTGCCCAATAAGCCATGTGCAACTTAATGTTGGCAACATGAGGGACTTCACACTTCATTTGCTGGATGGGGTATTGAGCCTTTACTCCTACGTCTATGTCTCTGAAGACGGGACAGGGAAGAGGTGTTTAATCCTGAAACTACAAACAAAAGGTTCAATTTTTTGTTTTTCATTGTATACATTTCATCCAAATAATTCTGCAATTCTGATAGTGGACAAACACATTCTACTGCTTCTTATTTAAGTGATCACATATCTGGTGTGAGCATATTGTTAATTTGCCAGATATTTACCTTCTTTCATCTTTGATTTATTTTTTCCCAAATGATGTCCTTGTGTAATTTCCTGCCATTAGTCCAAAAGCTCAAACTAACCAAAAAACATTTGTGCACTGTATATAAATTGAACTGTGGATCAGTTGGATCCAGACCAAGCCCATCTCTTTTTATGAGACTGACCAGCCATTCAGTCCACAACATGGTCTAGTCGAGGTTTCATCTTACAAATTTGGCCCAAATCAAGTTGGAAGGTCTTAAAGTCCAGACAAAGAAGGCATTATAACAACCTTAGTCTAAAATAAAATTAAAATTGCAACAATATGTCCAAAACTTCAACTAGACAAAAGAGGCGAGTTAATAAAAAAAAACAAAAACATAGATGTGGGAATGTGTAAACTAGGGCTGCAACTAACGATCATTTTAATCATCAATTAATCTGTAGATTATTTTAATAATGAATAAACTCATCAGATAAATGCAATATTTTCAATTCTCAAAGATTTGTATTTGAGCCAAAGCAGTATATAGGCTGCAGACAAGTCACTAATGATTACATCCCCGCAATGGCTTCGGGTATGAGTTAGCAAGCACCAGCTCGCTACCTAGACTTATTATGGCTAGAGACTAGCAAGCTATAGTCTTCAACCAGCTCCAGTTATAGGCTATCAAACTAGCATTGTATGTAGGGGTGAGGGATATATCGAATGTACTCGATATATCGCAGGTTGTGTCACGTGAGATGTATGAAATGACTATATCGCGAACATCAAGTACAAATTGTCACGTAAATGTTTAAGACGTCCGCATGTCATTCTCTTTGCAGTTTCGCTTCTTTTACTCTGCTGTGGCTCCTCACAGCGAGTAGCACACTCCCCACACCCATCCAAAAAACACTCATGCGCACATGTGTGTTTTGTATTGGGAGGGCATGTCCATGGAGAGAGCAAAAAAAAAAAAAAAAATAGTGCACTGAAGCTAGCCACTGGTAAGAGACGTTAATACGGCTGTGGAGACCCCTGAAGGGAAAAGCCGAAAGAAGGTACCAGCTCGACTCATTTCTTAGCCGCATTTCCACCATGTGGGACCAGCTCGGCTCGACGTGAGTCGGTATTCTGATGCGGTGCATTTACTTCCGTGTTGTCTGCTCCGAAAGTTGCTGAAATCTTGCTCATTGCGTGTTGTCTCATTTGAATGTTTCCATCGTCCACCACAGACTGAATCTGTTCGACTGACCATGGTGTAGTTTTGGGCTGTCATCATGTGGATTAATGTACCGCTATTTTTTACAGTCTACTTCTGCATCTGTGTTTGTAAAAACAGAGACAACTGTCTGACCAGTCAGTGGTCTGCAGTGTTTATACATCACATTTTGGAACTACAGCAGAGGCGGCAAAAAAAAAAAAAAAAAAAAACTAGTACTGAGTACCAGATTCCAGGTGTTTTTTCATAAACACATGCATACCATTCTATTATTTATGTTATTTTTGAAAGCTTGTAGTTTGAAATAAAAGGTTCACTAAACTAACTGAATGATCTGCTTGAATAATGATCTGCTTGAATATTTTTCTGGTGTCATTTTACACACCAAAGGGTTAAATTTAACATTTTTATAGTGCTTTAGAGGAGAAATCATAATATCGAGATATATATATATATTGTGTATCGTGATATAGCCCAAAAGTATCGAGATATTGGTTTTAGGCCATATCGTGCAGCTCTAATTGTATGAATTCCAGTCAATGATGGGTAACATTAGGTTGGTGGCCTGATAAATGGAGATGGATGAAGATTTTATAATTATAATTAGTGTCTAACTATCTAGCGGGCTAAAAGTAATCATGACATGTAGGCTATCTTAAGTTAGGTTTACATTATGTTACCAGTGGCCACGGCAGCCCCGTTTGCCTGAAACATTGTGCCTGTCACTACCCGATGTGAGTCGCTACCCGATTTGAGTCGCGCATGCGCAATCGCGTCCGCCAGCTTCGGCCATCTTGGACGGCAACGCCACTTGGACAAACTACAGTACAGCCTTTCCAGTGTGTCCAGCGCATGCGCATTGTGTCCATAGCTTTAAGCAGTTTAACATCAACCTCTTGTCTACCCTCGCTTTAAATATCAAACTTTCATTCATTCATTTCTTTCATTAATAACAACATAAATTCAAATGAGTG
>JAQQZY010000010.1:18485197-18495343 GCA_030068375.1 Ostorhinchus rueppellii | reverse complement strand
AGATAGATAGATAGATAGATAGATAGATAGATACTTACTTACTTACTTACTTTATTGATCCCAACAGGGAAATTCAGAAATTCCAGATACAACTGACCAAGATTACATTAAGCACACAAGACAAACAGGGATACAGATACAGTTGCACTGCCAATTCGCTCCATAAAAGCGCCACTTTTTGCAGACTGGAAAAGGAAAACAATAGGGTTCGAGGTGAGGAAAAAAAGACAAATTCCAAGCTGTAGAAGTTGTAGTCGACTTTTTGGAATTTGTGAAGAAAAAACAGCCTCTAGCAGAAGTCCAAAAAAATACAGTTACACACAGGACCAAGCACAAAAGGTAAATTGGGTGGGTCAGGGAAGTGACCCACAACACAACAGCACAACAGCAGTAGAAGAAGTACACAGTGGAAAATAGACAGTCACAAATACAAGGGCATAGAATAAAATAAAATAAGAATAAGAATGAATATAGAATAGAATATAAAATATATAGAATAAGAATAAGAAACAGAAAATAAATAATCCACAATAAATTATGGCTGTAGTTAGTTAGATGCTGCTTGTAAAGTGTTTACAAGCATTTTAATTTGGTTTAATACATCACAGAATTCATCATGTTCACTGTTTCATGACACAGAGCGTTAGTCAGTGTCTATAGTCACTGTTCAGATGGCCCAGATGTGTCTGAGTCTGTGAGGTGTAACACACCACATGGACAGGTGTCACTTTCTCAGTGCTGACCTTTGAGTTGGTGTTAATTTACACTATAAGCCACCATTGACCTAATTACCTAAAAACGTGCAGTGACACTGCTGATTTTGTTTACAAGTAACTTTTGTCAGCCCAGTGTTTCCTTGTGCAGCTGATACAAAGAATGTATGAGACCTGAAAGATTCTAAGAATGACCAAACCTTAACCCATAAAGACCCAGTGCTACTTTTGCAGCAGTTCCCAAAATATTGTTTTGTCTCTATTTAACCATTCTTAAGGGATTTATCACCAATTATCATCATGATATCCTTTCCATTTTGGATTTTTCAAGTATTTTCCTATATTTATTTTACTGATAATGTAACTTGATAATCATGCTGAGATTACATTTGAGAGTTATCATTCCAGAAACAGAGAAAAAGTGACTTTTCAAAAAAAAAATAAAATCTATCAATAACTGAACATGAACCAAGTGTGTCCACTGTCATTGATCCAAATCCATTGGTTTTACTGGTGAATCGATGTTGTTGAAGATGGTGATGTTTCCACCTTCACTACAGAGCCTCTTAACATCCAAATGGGTCATATCTGATGACCATGAAAATATGACAACCTGCATTTTACACCAATTATTTACATGGATTGATAGGATTAGTGGCTCTAAAGTTATTTAACCTTTTAGATCAGTAGATGGTTTTTGTCACTGAGGTGTTTATGGATTAAAGGTAGTGAACACTTCAATATGTTTCTTCTCATTTACAACTTTGGAAATAAGTATTAGACTGATGTAACAAACTGAAAAAAGTCTATATTTGGAATATTTGTGTGCAAGTATGTGTCAAAAATCAAGCAAAACACATACAATGTTTTCTTTACATTTAATTAATAAATGAGCTATATTCAACAACAGCAACAAAGAAATGACAAGCAGACAATATGTACATTTAGAACAACTGAGAAAGAAACGGCCTAGGAATACTTAATATTGCAGTAACAGAACAAAAAGATCATTTAGGGACTTTTATATAGAATATCTGTATAAATCTGTATCTGTATGATTCAGTAATTATTTCCGAAGCATCCGTCATTTCCCAGTGCAGAAGTTTTGAAAACAACAGGCTTATATACATATATTACAAATGCTGGTACTGTTTTTGTCAGATGCCCAAGTCAACAGAGTAGTGTGACAAGTGTTGTGTGTCATATTATTGCACTTTTTATTAAAGGAGATAAAAACTTAAGCAACAGAATGCATCCTTGAATCTAACCCATTGAACTATAATGAGTAAAAAAAAAGAAAAGGTCCATTATAAATAAACAACCCTTACATTATTATATAAAAGTATGATTTTTACAGCAATAAAGCAAACGTCCGAAAGATATTACAAAAAGTTTCAGCTTTGTATTTAATATTTACTCTGCAGTCCTTTACATCTTAATGGATCTATTTTATTCCCTCATGAATCATTACATCTGCAGTTTAGTTTTAAGATTTTATATCATTTAACTTATTTTCTAATATTCAGAAGACATGGAGTTCTATTTTTTAATTGTGATTTTTCTTTTAATATTTTGGTGTAAAGAACTACAGTATTTAGACTACTCAATTACAGACAGGGGGCAGCATGTCCCCATTTTATATAGCACTAAGACTCGTTATCAGGTTGGATTTCCATTACTATTCAACATGAAAAATGCAGTAGGGTCGACCTTTTTATGTGTTTATTTTCATTGTATCATCTAAAATAAGATAATTTCCTGGTTAGTATTCCTTTGATTTTGTTTCACAGCTCATATACCTGCCTGTACATGATCAGGATGTTCTATAGTGGGAGACAGCTGATGATATGCACTTTTCTGACAAGGAATTTCAAACTTCTGAAGCCCAGAAAGGGTTTTCTGAAAAGATACAAATGCTTAAGTGTTAAAAATGTCTCTATAGTGGTTAAACTAACTAACAGGGGGTGTTCATTTGTATGGTTTCTCCCAGTTTTGGATTTGATGTTAAGATTCAGTCGGAAGGGAGTTTACTTTATTCAAGCCTCAGCCTGCCCTTTTATGATTACTTTATAGTATTCATTCATTGTGCAAGTTATTTTAATTGTAAGCAAACAAATGTGTTGTAATATAAAAAGTAATTTTGCCAAAATAAAACATAATTATGCACTGAGTGCATAAATGCTTCAGGAGCTCTTTCCTGTTTGT
This sequence comes from Ostorhinchus rueppellii, assembly GCA_030068375.1. NCBI lineage: Eukaryota > Metazoa > Chordata > Actinopteri > Kurtiformes > Apogonidae > Ostorhinchus > Ostorhinchus rueppellii. Next base: position 18,492,425 of record JAQQZY010000010.1, on the reverse strand, counting down.
TGAACTTAATTGATTCCCCTTGGGTATCAGCATTATAGACTAATTTTCTGAAGAAGACAGAGGCACTGAGAGCTTGTTTTTGTCTAAGGATGACACAAGTCATCACATGGGTGTCAGCAGGAGTGGAAATGCTGTGAATTTTCTGTATTTATTCCTACAAAATAACTGCTCTTGGTTATTGTAATTTCATGCTGCATTACAATTTACTGGTCATTATGTATGAACCAGCTACATTTGTGATAATGTATTCACACAGTAGGGGATATCTGAGAGCAATGTTTGTACAATGCGATTTCTGAAATGTAAAATAAACTAGTAGGTGTTTCATTTCTAATCATCATAGGAGGGTTTTAGTGACTTAGACTGGTGCTGCTGGGGACAAAAGGTAGTTGCATTGGCAGCTGCAGAATAACAGGACAGACAACTGCCAGGTGAACAGATGGACTATATTAATATAATAAAGGAGACAAGAAACATGAAACCAGATGCCGGCTGGGTTCTTTGTCAGAAGAACAGGTAGTGTGAAATAGAGCCAATATTAGCTCTATACACTGCCAGATAATTATTTTCCATAGATGATTCAGACCACAATTCAGAACTTTTGTCTGTTGTAACATTTAACTTCAGGATGAGCCGTGGAAACTACAGTGTACACAAACTTCTAAAGTATCAGGATGGGAAATCTGTTTTTAATCTTTCATTTCAGAAAGTTAAAAAGTTTAATATTTCAGAGATGAATTTGCAGTTTAATTTCCTCTGACAACAGGGAGACAGAATGCAGCGCAGAGTGACTGTTTCTTACCTTTAAATAGAGGTATTTTTAATCTCAGTTTAATTAAAAGAACAAAATGACAAAAAATGTGATTTTTTTAAGAAGAAAACTTGCCGAGAAGTTTTTGAATCTTTGATTGGTGTATATTAAAGGCACAAAACTAGAAATGTAGACATAAGACAGTGTGAAAGAAAGACTGTCTCTTTCGCTGGCTCGTCTCAGATCTGTCTTTGACGTCTTGGGCCTTAACGAGTTTTAAATAAGACAGAGAAGGCTGTGTTTAATACAGATTAGAAAGCATACTCAATTTGTGTAGATGTTAAGTAGAGATGTTATGACGCTGCACAGAAACTGGAAAACGACTGTAAAATAGGCAAGAATCAATTAATAATTATCAGAGAAACAGTGAAGAGACACTTGGTTAAATGAGCTAAAGTCTTCACCCTTGTCTTAATAATTTCCTTTTTTTTTGTACTTTAATTTTGTGTGACTTTCAGCCTTGTGATCAAGTTTGCTTTTTAAAGTTATTTAGAATTATGAGGGAAAATTGATTGCACTGCAGAGTTATTTTTGAACTGATAAAATATAGGAAAAGTAATCCCTGCTTTCCAGAAAAAAAAAATTAAATTGAGGCAGAGGGGATTTGCTATTCTTCTGACTTTTGCGCAAGCTTTAATGTATAAAGGCTGCGGTCCCTACTTGATGAACAATTCTATTGCCCATGGCTGGAGGAGCTAATTAGAATCTATTTATAATCATACGGGAATATATCCAAGGAGCTATGAGAAGGAGAGGATGAAGAAAGTGAGAGGGGGCCAAAAGGGGGTGGTGGTGGGTGTCATAAAATCAGTCTCCATGCTGTGATATCTGAAACCAAGATGTTCACAACCATGGAGCCAGATGAAACCAAATTAACAGGTTTGCATCGACAAGGCCAAGACAGAGAGTTTGTTTCAGAGTTGAGAGGAAAAGGTGTGGGGCAGCAGTTTACAGAACTTTGTGGAGTAACCAAGTGATGGAGAGCAACAACTTGATCCCTTTAATGGTGCCAGTTTCAGAACATTTTTAATAAAAGCTTTAGTCCAGTTCTAATAAGACTGCCAGGGGAGTGTAGAGAGAGAGACTCATGTTAAAAGATAAGAAAAAGAAAAAGTCAAGCAACTAAATGCACCAGCCAGTCTGATTTTGGATCAAATTAACAGGACTCATTTGTCTAAAAAAAACTTTGTTAGGTTAGTTTCACATGCAAACAAGATTTTAATTCTTCTGAGAACATCTCTCTGGCTAACCTTCATTTGCACTCGATAGTCGAATCATCAAAGAATCCAACAAGGAACAGACTCTTCTCCACTACTTTGTGCAGAATACATGGCCGTGCTGTCAGCTCTCTGTAGCCAGATACTCATGTTTATGCGGTTATATATGTGGAGATGCAAGCCAGTGAGTTAAATGTGGGCCACCCATCATCTGCCTATATGGAGGCAATCATAGTCTGGCTGAACTGGAGGAGGGGGGGGAAAGAAAAGCAATCAAATGCACAAAGTAGGGCATGAGCACGAGCAAGAGAGGTTAATACAACACATTATGCGAAGTCAGGAAGAAAACACATTTGAGGGATTTTGCGCATTATTTGTTCAAAGACAATATGACGAAAATAGAGAAGTGCATAACATGTGCATACACAATAAAAAATGCAGTGTCAATATTTCAGAGTCAAGCAATCTTAACCTACATAGAGTATTTATAGCTCTATGGAGAGTAAACCAACTCTAGCAGTAGAGTTAAAAGTCAGAATGAAGTTCTGCACAGAAGCAGTGCAAAGTTGCATTGTGGGTATTGGATATTTTACTTATTGTGTTCTACTTTGTGTGCAAGGGTTCAATGTGGGGTTATGTTAACATTTATTTCTGTTAATGTGTCTGTTTTACAATGTTTATGGTGCTTTTTATGTTTATTTATGTATCCTTTTTATTAAGATGACACCATTAGCCCAACCTGTAGGCAGAACAATACCTTACCTGATTGTTGCCTTGGAGCTATGGTTAAATTACAAACAGGAGGTATTTGTTCTTCTAATGAAAAACATACCCGAGATTGACTGAAACTCACAAATCAATTTTATGCACTCCACCTTAAGATGTTTCAATATTAGCAGAGGGTGTAAACTAGGAAGAAAATAACACATAGCAGAGAAATAACTACTAAAACATGACAGAATCATTTTTTTTTTAACAAAATCTGGAGTTAAAATATCTCTATAAAGTATAATCATATTACTCTTAACAGTGTCAAAACACTGTTACTCATTTCATTGTTAATTTTGAACAGAATTGAATAGAATTAACTCTGAAAATCTGACAAATTTTACTCATTTTGAGTGGCACCAAATGTTATCTGAAACAGAGTTAAATTGAAATCTCTAAGAGTTAAACTGACACTCTGCTTTTTTTTTTTTTTTACTGTGTAGAGAAGTCATTCCATTCATGTGACAACCTGAAAAAATCTGACCAGTGTATGAAATCTGCCTTTTTTGTCTGCCTGTATTTATAAAACATGGAGGCGTCACCATCCGTCTCTGTCATATCATGTCTGTGTTGTCATCTTTTCTCTCCACTTTCCCATCTGTCCCTATGCACCACCGAGGAGCGACTCAGCCCCTCCATACTCTGTCTCTTGGAGAAGGGCCAAAGAGCTGGTAGACAGTGGGCTCCCTTGCATGTACACTCAAGAGGCCTTATTAAAGCCAAGGTTAGATCCCATTCTGCTCTGTCTTATGCTTTATACTATAGTGCCTGCTCTAAAAGTTCTCTAATATCCTGGATCCTCTCCTGTACTTTTACTCCTCTGGGACGTAGGAAGCGGTGTACAGCATGGCACTGTAATCCTTGTAGTGTAACAATATAAGCTGGGGTGAGGCCCTGTGAAGACCCAAAGGACAGGACAGTGGGCTATTACAGACTGCTCATGATATGTTATTAAAAGTTTGTTTCATTTTGCTTTTTAATAGTCTGAAACAAACAATTTTGTTATAATTTCCTTCAATCTGGTCGCCTCCTGTGCAGTGCTGCAGCACTGTATCCTGTATATCCAGTATATCTGAGAAAATTTCATTTGGTTGTGGAGCATCACAATGCAGCCATTTGCTGCATAAGTCGGTTGTCTGACTCAGATAATGCTTTATGGAATATCTCAAGTCTGCCGCAGCTATAGAGGAGATGGATTCAGAGGGCTCAAGTTCCCAGCGAGAGGGTAGTGGGCCGTGAGACACTAGAACTGATGCTCTGTCCGCGAGCCATATCTACGAGTGAAGTGAATGTGACAGAGAAGATTGAGGTGGGCTTTGCTCTCAGATCCCAAGTCTGTTGACAGTACAAGGCTCTGGCTTTCTCCTCAAAAGTGGGGTAGGGGGTGGGGAGTTGGGGGAGGTGTGTGTTGTTTGGGGCGCCATATTAAAATATCATTCACAAAGTATTCTCTTTGAGGTCTACTTTCTGCAGAGGATTTTCATGCCTCAGCAAATAGTGGCACAAAGTCATATTTTTGCATCACAAAACCATTACAAAAGGCTGTTTCTTTGTATTCATTCCAGGCAAAAAAGGAAATTTCTCTTCAGCTCAGCCACTCATTTCACACTTAGGGCTATGCTATAAGTAAGACCCTGCTCCTTGGCCTCAGATCCACATGGACTTCTGAAAGCCTCATGATCTGAATACAGGATTTTATCCACAGCCAAAATATTGATCAGGATAGTCTTGTCATATTTAATAAAAAATGGTACATACTGTATATTGAAAGTCTTGCAGCGTACACAGGAGTCAGATCAATGATCAGTGACCTTTAAATATCATGTGACTGGCTGGTGAACAAATTAAGAAAGAAAATGGATTTCTTTTTTTGGAATAAATCTTGTTTTCTTTTGTCTTGCATCAGGACTAATTGCCTATCAGTTGTGGATTATGGTGACATTGAATTCATGTCTAGTTCAGCTGCAGCTCCTAAACCAGCCTCGATCAGTGCTTATGACTCTGCTCAAGAATTAAAACCAGAGATAAGTGCTCATTGCTAACTGTAAGTTGGATGAGATACTTAGTTTAATTCTTTTTCAAGTCCCCTTTCATGTTTGTACTCCCGTCTATGACCTCACTACTGTCTTTTAACATTTGCACTCATCAACGCACACATAAAACAACACATTGGGTTTAAGATATTTGTATTTATTTGTTAATTTATTTTTATAGAGCTTTGAAAATATAATAATACTCAGTGTGTTCCCATAATGTGGAATAATATTCAGAAAGACCTTAACCTTGCTTCATTTTTTTTATTTCTTGTAATCTTCAGGACATTTTAAATTTTAATTAGATCATATTTTCTTCTAGTTTCTCTGCTAGTTGTTTTAGTTAATTGATTTGCTTTTGCTTTTACTCATGTAAATTGCTCTTTTTTTGCTTTTACTGACTTGCCCTGTGGTGCAACCGCAGAAAATGAAATTTTACCTTCTAAAACATGAACGAGTAAATTAATTCAAGTTCACTATGACTTTGTTGAGAAATGTTGAAGCTCAGATTAGTGTTTGGAAGCTCCTTGTATTTCTAATTACCCCCTGAAGGGGAGGCAAAGGGTATTGTTTTTGGTTTGGGTTGTTTCTTTGTTTCTTTCTTTGTTGTGGCAAAATAGATCTCAGTTCAAACAGTTCAAATTTTGAATGAATTTTTCAGAAACTTTTTTCCCCCCTTTAACTTATGATGAAATTTCAAATGTCTGTAGCAGTAAAATTATTGCTTGCATTGGTTGCATACCAAATTAGGTTTATAGATTACCAATGACTCAGAATAGATGTGATTACATTTTGGGTAAAGTAGGTCAAAATAAAACATTTTTATGATTTTTTTTTTTTACATCTTTTTTTCTCCCATTTACTTATAATGGGAGAAATTTCAAATGTCTATAAAAAATATCAATTTTGTTTCAATTTACTTCAAACTTGACACAAATATAGAGGCAATTGATATGCTGACATCATCACACACATAGATATGATGACATCAGCTGGATCAATGCCAAAATAAGATGCAATACATGTGAGGGATGGGGTTTGTTATGCTTGGCAAAACTTGTTTAATGTGTATTCATGTGATTCTTAAACAGCAGTTTGCAAAAGATAGATGGAAGACACAAGTTAACATGGATAAAAATACTGATGGGAACATTGATTCTCCAATGAAAAAAATACAGTAATGCACGGAATAATTCATTGGACCTTTAGCTTTGATTACCAGTGCTCTCACCATTGCATTATTTCAGCCAGGCAGGTCTTAAACAATGTGGCAACAAATGTGAGTTGCATTAATTTCATACAATCATAGCTGTAATTATCCAGCAGCTGTAATTAACCATTTCTATCATAAACAAAGCTAAACATGTCCTGGATTATAAGGCACTCTATATATGTGTATATATACAAAAGTCGGCCTTTTGGACCATAATCATTTATTATTCTTGCAGTCAAAACTATTAAAACTCAATGATTTGATGAATTTTTACACAACTCAACTTCTACATAACACCAATAAAATTCAACTAGACAACATACAAAAACTATTTGCCCAAATAGAGGGGGGGCTATAGCCTGAGGGGATGTGGGAGTTTCAGAGCCCCAGTAGTCAGGACAGCCAGGAAAAGCTTACGTGTATCAATGTGTTCGGTCAAGCTTTGGATGGGTTGGAGGTAGACCTCAGGCGGTGTCCAAACATTCAACAATTTAAAAAGAATTTACAAAGAAATGTTGTTGTTGTTGTTGTTGTTGTTGTTGTTGTTGTTGTTTTAACAATATCTGGTTCAGGGAAGGGTGTGAGCATTATTGGATTGTCAGGTTGTTCTGTTATAGGGTATGTGTGTATAAGGGGGTGCAGACGTGGGTTGGTGTTCGGACGTAGATATAAATTGGTGTGTATGTATATGTGTATGTGACTGTATGTGTACGGGTGTACATGTTCGTAGGGGTGTGTTTATAGATAATCATAATCTTATGTTGTATAGTAAGTGATAAAGCACTTAACAGTCTGAGGACTGGAATCAGGGTGTAGGACTGGATAAGTCTTAGCTTCCTCCTACTCCCTTTTAGGCACAACAATCCGTCCCTTGAGGATCAGTTGGTTCTATGTCCACTTTTCCTCATTTTGAGAAAACAGCATTTGAAAATGTCACCTGTCTGATCTGTGATATTTACAGAGTTACCAGTCATCTTTTGTGTGGAATAGTGCTGACTGTGGAAGGTCCCCTAAACATATTAACATGTTCTAAATCTCCACAGGCTTAGAGATAGAAGAAGTTAAAAATGGACATAGAACATTGTGATTCCTAGTTATGGAAGTGTCCCCTGGATCATCAAGCTCTATGTCCAACACTGGACCTGGTGCCTTTACAGGTTTCACTTCTGATCCAAATCAGAAAGTT
>JAQQZY010000010.1:18414660-18429994 GCA_030068375.1 Ostorhinchus rueppellii | reverse complement strand
ACACACACACACACCTCCACGGACCTATCAGCAGTATCTCACAGTGCGCCGCTGCTCTGCTTCTGCTTCTACTTCTGCTTCTACTTCGCTTTTACCCTGTCCCTCGTCCTCCTGATGATTTACTGTATTATTACACATGTTGACAGTGGGTATTAGTCAGTGTTTAAATACAGATGCCGTATTAGTCTGTGATGAGAAGAGGATGTTGCTGCCAAGCTTTATTTCCATCTCTGAAGAACATGCAAAGTAACAAATGCATCATTTCTATCCTTCGGTGTCATGAGGGCTTTTCAGGTTCATTCATATTTCATGCATTTGTCTTTTTATTTGCAGTTTCAATACCTTTACACATATTTTATTTTAGCAGCAAAATACACTGCACCGAAGAAAATTCTTCTGTTTAAGTGTTGGTGCAGAAACAGTCAGTAATTGTTCAGCTTTCCTTTGTGATGTTCTTCTTCTTGACAGCAGCGTGTCCCTTCTCTGATTTCCACAGGAGATTAACTCACTTCTCACATGTAACTTTTCGGTGGTTCTTAAAAACATCTACTGCTTTTGTGAATTTTGTGTGTGTGTGTGCGCGGCTAAATATAAGTGTGTTTTAACCCAGTTCGTTCCTATTTCCTTTGCTCCCTCTGTTCATGTCTGTGTCTTTTATTTATAACTTCAGACATCCTTTTTAGAAAATTTTCTTTTGAGGGTTCCTTTTATTACTTGTGCGGCTGATGCTCTTTTTAAGAGGGAAGGGAAGAGCAGGCTTATTTAATGGATTCTGGATCAAATACTTACTTCCTGTTTGGATAGCAGGGTGTTATTCAGTGGGTGTTGAAGTTAAAGAAATGTCAAGCAGATAGAAGAAGCTGCTTTTGTAACTTCTCCATGCACTGTGTCTGCTTTGCCACTAGAGACTGTTGTGTTCTAATCAATGCTCTGATTCTGCACTGCTCACATCAACATTCAGCAGGTGAACTGAGCCTTTGGTGAATATCAGAGGACTATAAGCAGGGTCTACCATCACTAATGAGTCTCTCTTTTACGCAAAGAAAAAAACATAGGTATGTTTTTTCTCCTACTTTTATGGCTTCTTACATTTGTGCTGTAACTCAACCTAACCAGCAGTCACAATCATTTCTCCCAGGCCTGATAAAAAAGTGGATAATGTCACCTCTCATTACAGTCAACCCAAAAACATCAGCTGCATTGAAGAATGTCTTTGACCTGTAGTCCTAGTCCTTTTCTGCCAGAGGAAGACAAAGTGACAGGGAAAACAAAGACAGATTTGTGGCATTAGTTACTTAATTGCATCATTTATTGCAAGAGAGGAGAAGATCAAACTATCATATCAGTTGCAGAAGGTGTTACTGTGCAGTGAAACCAGTAACAGGTGTGTTTCAGCTGGCAGCAGTCATATGTGTCCTTCAGCTGCAACGTGATATTTTCATGTGCCTTTGGGCAAAGCACTGTATCTTTCGCTTTTATTTGTACTAGCGATGTAGAGATACTATCTTATGTTCACAGAAAGCAATGCTTGATACGAATACAATTTTCTGCAACAAAAAAGGAAAAGATTAAGAAGAAACATTAATAATGAAGACAGGACTATAAAGCAAGTGAAAGAAATTTCTCTGACAACTTTTCTGTCAGCTAGAATTAGAGCAGCAGAGCAGAGCTGCCATTACTCTTGAGTCCTCTCACAGTCTTTTCCTGGGCTGAGACCAGGCAGCAGTAATCCGTTGTGTCACACAGGCAGCTTCTCTTATCGACCCCGCCATGATACAGCAGCGACACACCCCTGGGAGATGCACGCACACGGACACAGTCACACACAAGCGCGTTGTTTCACTGGCGCATAAACACATCCACGCAGCCAATTTGGAAAGACAGCACTGCAAAGTCAACAGGGTCGCGTTACAGTGAGGTAAATCCTGGAGAAAAACAACAACATAAGCAACAAGTCTTATCAAGTGTTCACTATCCAACATGGACTTACCTACCTTTAAACTGTGTTGGATTTATTTCTGTCGTGCCTCATTTTACAGCTGCCCTGCACGAAACAAATTCTTACAAGGTGGCAGCTACAACACTTGATTTAAGCCTACCATCTTGAACGATTTTATGGTTACAGCACTCACGTTACATTAATCACTAAAACAAGTACCTAAGGACACTGGGGGGGAAGCATAAAAGTAAAAAAAAAAAAGCATACATTTTGAGCAAGAATTAAAAGTTAGGACCAACTTAAAATCAAATACTTAAAAATAAAAAGTTAAAATGTTCCCTACAAAAATCCAGTTCCTACTCCTGTTGTTGTATTTTATATGTGCCTATTAAAAAAGCCCAACCTTTCTTAGCATATATGCAATGAGCACCAGTCCAGGAAACACTTTCCTTATGCCTGGTAACCTTTTTTTCCTACACAAAACACATTGAACTAGCAGAAAAGAAAAAAAAAAGCAAAGGTGTGGCTAATGACATTAAGAATGGACAAAGTGTTGCATTCAGATTTGAATCAGCATGCACAATATCCAGTCCCTGTAACCAGAAAATAGAAATAAAATGCTGCCAAGATTAGTTACACCAGTGCTGCATAAGTCAAAATGTCAGCTGTGACAAAGGTGCATTAGTACTGCTTCACCCTCAAAATGATGCCACGATTCAGCAGGCCTCCTCCTGTCCCCAGGCTCTGGTTTAGTCTTCTGATGAATAATGCATGAGATAGGTTTTCATGTTGCATCCCCGCGAGACCTTTGTGTGCATTCGCTTTGTAGTCTAGCAAGGAGCGACAGGGGAGAAAAGTTGTGTCCATTCCAGCTATGGTGGCTAAGGTGGGTTTGTAGTTTGTTACTTCTACAGGGAAGCTCGGCTCGTAGGTGGTTGGTCAGATTCAGCTCAGAGTAACAAGTCGTTTCCTGCATCTCACCTCTGAATTGTGTGTGTATAGTTGTGTACTTACCTCTCATGTAGTGGTACATATAGGCCATTGTGCAGAGGTTTTTTTTTTTCTTCTTCCATCTTGTTCTGTCAGGTACATTCTGTATTATGAAGCTTTCCTTGCATGCACACCATCATCTCTGGTGAATATTTCCCTCCTGTTCCTCTAAGCCCCGAGTCAGGCATGTGAATGAGACCTCCAGCTCAGGGGACAGGGGGAGAAGATTGCTTTTCCCCGAGCTGGGAGTCTAACGCTGACTTTTGTGATGATGTTCTGTGTGGAGCTCACATGGAGCAGAACAGAGATGGGGGAGATAATGATTGTTTGGTGTAGCGGAGGTGGAAAGAATGGGGAGTGTTATTGAGTGATTCACTGTTCTGGAGTTGGCAGCCTGTCAAATCTTACCCCACCAAAGACAGAAAAGCTGAACCTCGCTGATTGATGTTCCTCCCCTCACCAGATTGGCTGGTGCATCCTGGGAATACAGAGACTTTATCGCTGGATGTGTTTAGGAGGAAATCTTGCTGTACTGACATTATGCCTTATACACTCCGATGTGCACACGCACTTTATCAGCTCCATCTGTGTTTGTGTCCATCTGTCTGTCAGCCTGATTGTCAGCTAGACCACAACATGAACAGCTGGTTTAATTTTAGTAGGGATCTAGAAACCCCTCTTAGGGACCTTTAAACATTTGAGAAATAATAATATTCAGCTCCTGTCAGTTATTTTAAACCTGCTTGAACTGACAGAGTATCACCTTCTAAAGTTGGTCGAGTGTTCGCAGACAGTACATTTGCACATCCAGCTCCTGAGGGAACTATCTTCATGGTCTTATCCTTTACTGGTTTGGAACGAGCACACATGTTAAATGAAATCCTACTAATAATATCTGACATCAGTTTAATAGATGTTTGCTCAATAACTTCCTTTTGCTTCGAATGTCTGCAGTATACAGTGTGTAAATGTCAGAAAATTCATCTGATTGATATGGTGTATTTGTGCTTCTTACGTGGCTTTTAGTTCTGCTTTTTAGTTTTTTTAGTATTTTAGTGTGTTATTTGACATGCAGCTCACAGAAATGCAGAAATTCATGTTCTTGTTAATATGACATTGATAGAAATATTTGTCACCTGTCAATAATTATTATATTATGATAAGAGTTAAATCAGTTTATTGTTTCCCTTGTGATGATTGATGATGTGATGGTTGAAAAAATGGTTTCTTGTGGTTGAAAATTATTATTTATGGCCAGAATATGACAAATATTTCAGAAATCTAGAACTAGAACATGCATCAATAGTTACAATGATTAAAAAAAACAACCAATGATGAGTAAAATTAAGGGGAAAAAGCCCCAGAGCATTTTGAATGCATAGCTATAACATAATCAAAATTAACCCAAAAGATGAAATAAAAACCTCGCAATAAAATATATTATGACATTGATCATGACTGTTTTGCAACCCAGCCTCCTGATAGTGTCTCAATACTTTTGTCTATAGAGTACATCTGCTGCATTTGAGACTAATCTCCCACACTGATACCTCACAAGTATTAGCTTTACTAGGTTACAGTCTTTATCCCGTTTACCTCCCACAGGAACTAGTAGCCTGCATCAGGAGCCGGTAACTCTATGAAAGGCACTTTTATCAATCCAGAAAGGGTGGGTAAATTGTTCCAGAGAGCAAAGTAGAGGAGAGACAGGATAAACAAGTAAAAAGCACCATAAAGTGGCTCGGCTCTGTGTGTGGTATGTAATGCTGATCTGTGCTGAACAGCAAGATGCAGCTAATGGCTCAGGTAAGTGGTTCAGTGCTGATTGTTGTGAAGAAGCCAGGCGCTTTGGCTTCTCCAGCGGGTTGTGTTTCAGAGGTTAGTGCGGCCGTAAACAGCTGTCTGACCCACTCATATGTTAGATTTTCCTATCAAGGCTCTGACGTGACCGTGTTGGGTTCTCGTTGGCATTCTGAGGTCAGTTCGATGACAAGGTCTGGACTTGAGAAAGCAGGCAGTGTTTCACCTGGAAAAAAGGTCATGCCAACATCCACACACACACACACACACACACACACACACACACACACACACACACACACACACACACACACACTCATGAGGGCACGCTCTCTCACTTCAACTTAATGTGTGGAAGTTACTGCTGAGATGCTGACTATGGGGTTATTCCCAGTGAGAGCAGAGGTGTGTCTGGTTTATGACCTGGTCATTATTCAATGTCTCTCTCTCTCTCTATGCATCAGTCCTCACTCACCCTTTGTAAAACGAACACTTCATATGCGGCCGCTCTGTCAAAATGAAAACACGCAAGCTGTCGCGAGTGGAGAAGCTGTGGAAGGTGAGTTTGGTCTGAATCTTTTCAGCGACACATATAATTTTCTCTTGCATTTCTCTGTAAAAGCATTTATTGGGCCTTTAGTCTCTTTAATTACAGTATGCTTTCATCAATCTGTTACTGAGCAGGAGAAAGACATTTTTAGGAGAAATTACAAGCTGTTTTTATACTGAAGGAAGTGTCAGAGCTGTTTATTTATTTATTTAGCTTTCAAACTATTTGATGATATAATCACTTTGCATGACAGCCAGAACTGTACATTGTTTTTGTTCAGGTTTTCTGCAAAATTATAGTCATTATTTCTAAAAACTTGTCAGCTGGAAAACAGGAACACTAGTCTGTCACTAGAGACGTGCTGAAGGGCCACAGGGAATTATAAAAGTGGTGCTAGAATTCAGTTTATATTATGTAGCACAGTTAATATAAGCCTGGAGTGAACGAGTGCTACTTTAGTATTATTTGTTTTTACTTTTATTTCTGTGTTAAAATGTTTTCCGCAATATTGTATTTGAGTACTGCAGTGAGATGTTAATATAGAAACTAGGCATTTACGATGCACAGCAGGGATACTTTAATGCACTTTCCTTATATGCATTAATTGTGGTTAAGCAATAGCTGTCCTATAATGCACAAACTGCCCCCCATTCCCATCATGCATTATCAGCTTTTTTACTAAGATGCATATTTAATACAGACCCCGCTTGGCAAAGTTCGAGCTCAACAACAGGAACATTTAGCTTGAAACAGCACAATGGGAAATGAAAAAATAGGTACCTAAGCATGTTTTCTGAAGAAATACAGTCTTTTTTTATTCTTTAGACATGTTTCATTATGGCTGACAGTGCCATGAGGCTTATTATAAAAATACTGACTTTCTGTTTTATATATATTTGTAGTTAAACGTGCAAGATATGCTTAGAAATGTACGTGCATTCATTTCATTTCTGTTGTGTGATTGGATCATACTGTCTCAGTTGGCGTCATCCATAAGTGCATTTTAATACCAGGTGGCTTTTTTCTATTTGCACATAAAATGACCTAAATGGGTACCTTGAAAATATGGCAAAACATTTTCATGCTTGGGAGAAGGTGAAAAAGTTGCTGTATCGATAAAATGTAGATTTGAATACTTGCAATGGAAACAGATTTAATAAATAATTATGCATCTGTGTGTGTGTGTGTGGACCCATAAGGAAGCTGCAGGATTCCTATAAGAAATTAATAGAAATTCAATAATATTAATGTAAATACACCAACAAAATTAAAAGCTGCAGAAACACACTTATGATAAAGGCTTTAACAAACTTTATAAAGATAGTGTAAAAGTATAAGAAGGGAAAACATCATTACATGATTTAGACGTGCAAGAAAAAGCTCAAGCAGTAGCACAAACTCCATTTCTTTTATGCATGCCCTTGAGCGTGCAAGGTTGTTATAAATTATACCTTGAGGTGTATTTTGACTTGCAGCGGTGTTTTGGGCATTAATTTTGCATTATAAAATCTACAAAGCATGTCTGGCTTTTGATTTCTATCACCTTTATACTGTCATCTGCAGAGGAAAAAAAAAACACAAAATAAAACAACACATTTAAAATAGCTGCTTAGAGAATAAATGTCTCCCAACAATGATAAATCATATTACAGCAGGTTCATTGATGGTGATAGAGACACTTCAGAGCTCAGCAGGGCCGGATGCTTCACTCGATGTTATCAGTGTCACGCCGGGAGCAGGAGGCAACAATAAGACACCTTCTGACTTTGATAGACTCGGGCTACAGCTTAACAGCTCACACTGATCCAGCTGAGCGTCCTGGGATTTTGTCCTTGTGGCTGTCTTGATGCCTGAAATATGTGTTCACTTTGACGTGACGCGGGTGTGACACAAGGTTTTTTTTTTTTTCCAAACTGCATCTAATGCCTTGAGAGACTGAGGCAGGGAGTGTGTGTTTAAACCAAACCACTGTTGTGCTTTAACGGCCGCAGTATCAGCATTAAAGGTCCAGTGTGCAATATTTAGAGGGATTTAGTTGGATTTAATTAGAGAAAAAGAAAGTAGTTTTCATAATTATGTTTTCTTTAGTGTATAATTAGACCAAAATGAGAGTCTGTGTTTTTTTTCACTACCTTCTAATGAGCCGTTTATATCGACAGAAAAAATAAGTCTCCTCTTCAGAGTCTGCTACGTTTTATTTCTGCAGTAACTTCACTTAAACCTTCTATTCTTCTTCATAGGTGGCTTCCAGGGTGGCATAACTGGCATATGCTGTGTTTGAGTTAGGTTCATAACTAAACTAGAAAAGCACTCGGAGGGCGCAGACCTCCGCCAAGGTAGTGTTCATACTTTCCTCCACTAGATGGTGCTGAATGACCTCATATGCATATCTGTACCACCATGCCCTATCTTGCAATGATAAAGAATCCTTTAAAAAAATTCCTGGATCCAGACAGTGATCTGGATCGCCTCCAAAATTTAATCATCTCTTTCTTGACCCAGAGCGGACATATCCTGAAAATTTCATCAAAGTCCATTGTTAATTTTTTTGAGTTTTGTTGCCAACAAACAAACAAACCCTGGCAAAAACATAACCTCCTTGGTGGAGGTAAAAATTACTCATTCATTCATTCATTTTCTGAACCCGCTTTATCCTCACAAGGGTCATGGGGGTCACTGGAGCCTATCCCAGTGACTTATGGGCAACTTATGGGGTACAACCTGGACATGTCACCAGTTCATCAAATAAAAATAGAAAAAAAAATAGAGTGGACAAAAAAGGGGTGCTCTTCAGTCCATTTCAGACTAACTTCACCAGTAGATGTCACTAAATATCACACATTGATTGTAAAGTTGCCTAAAATTTTCAATTATAATGCAGTAAAACACAATTTCAGGACAAATCAAAAGCTGTTCAGTTTGGACATTTTGTTAAACTGAGTTGAAAAACAGCATTGAGAGACCTGTTGGCTGTTCTAGTGCCATAAACAAATAAAAACTAAATAAATAATTACAAAAATCACAACTCCAATGTGAACTAAAATAAGCTGAAGCTAAATTCATCTCTGTTTCTGTTTACTCTGTGTTCGCTCTTCTGTGACATAAAAAAAGGAAATAGCATGAAGATGACACATTTAAGATCTGTTTTTGTAAATCATATTTACTTCATCCTTTTTTCATCTTCTATAAACAGTGACTTTGTTCATCAAACCTGAAAAACTAAACAAGTGATGCCAGGCACAACAAAGCCTGCCCCTCACATGTATTGCAGCTGATTATACATCCTTATGTTGTGATAATATTCATGAAATTTAATGTACAAAATGTTTCCATGACTTTTCCTGTTTTGATTTTATTTCAATGTCACAGAGTCTATGTTTTGTTTTTGCTCTGAAATATTGTGCAATGGCAAATAAAGGTTCTAACCTTCACCCCCAGAACTCAAAATTTTAACCCACAGCAAGTTTAATCAGTTCTTTTATATATTAAAACATAATTTTTTCTTTTCCACTGTCCTTGTTGGAGTATCACAATGTTACACTGTAAAAAGTAAAACATTGAATCAAGTTTAAAAAATTTCTTCAATAGGTCACACATTTAAAAAAATAGTTGAGTGAACCAAATTAAATGTAATTTAATGTAATCTAATTTGGTTCACTCAATTTTTTTTATGTGTGATCTGTTGAAGAAATTTTTTTAAGTTGATTCAATGTTTTTTGGGTTTCAATACAGTGTAGATAAATGATGGGGACAACAAAAAAATATTTTTTTAAAAAATCACCAAAAATATGAAAAAAAATACATATGCCTTAGCTTTATGTATAACTATTGCACCCATATATGTCCCAAGTTTGAAGTAAATTTAAGCACAATTCATGTTTTTACAGACATTTGAAATTTCACTCATTATAAGTAAATGGAGAAAAAGAACGACCTACTTTTCCCCAAAATATAATCAGATCTATTCTGGATCCTTGAAAACCTATAAACCCAATTTGATATGAAATCAGCTATTAGTTTTTCTGTTAAAGTGTAAAAACACGAAAAAACCAAACCAAAAACATTACCCTTTGTGTCCCCTTTTGGGAGCTGGGGTAAAAATAATATAAATTCAAACTAAAATCAAAACAAAAACTGAAAAACTGAAAAACTAATTAAATGCATAAAGGGACTCCAGATTCTAAACTGCAGTAGCTCAACCTGCCTTCTCTGCATGTGTGTAAAATACCTCATTTGCTTCACTCAAGTACTAATAAAGTGAGATAAAGAGAATAATTAAGCTTAAACTAGATTGGAAAGTTGTTTTTTTTTTTGCTTGGTGTAGCTCCTTGGAGAGATGGAACGGCCTAATGATGAAAACCTTTTCAAATCCACAGTGAATAGGTAAGAGGAAGTATTCATTCAGGTGCAGCTGAATGACTATTAATCACTCTGTTTCTTATCTCTATTACTCTGTTATTCAGAAAACTAGAACAGGATGGATAGATTAGTTACAACATCCCTCTGTGTGGTTAATTGTTGTGTCTTTATGGCCAAATGAGTCCTAGATTTACACCTTTGACTTTAGTTTGTGTGATAAGTCTGCGGTTTGATTAAATAGTGCACATTACTGCTAATTCCTGGTTTATTGCCTTTGCAAATTTGCCAAATGTAGTGTTAACTTTTGAAACTTTTTCTGTTTTTTTATTTTTTTTATTTTTATGATCCTCTTGTAAGCTATTGATGAGCACACATAAAGTTCACGAGTCTCATAAGTCTGTTTTACAAGGACTGGATCAGCAGATGGGTTAATGCTTTGTAAATGCATGCTGACTCACCCTGTACATACGCCAGCTGCCCATGTGCTGCGCTGAATGAACAACTTTACTGTTTCCTTGTTGACATAATTTTCCCACTGTTGCTTTGTTTAATCTCGCTCATATTTAGTTTGCTGCTTGTGTTTGTCTAATCTGTTTTAGATTACATTTGCATAAAGGTGCCTTTGGGTGTTTCTCTAAATTACTGTAAAATCATCAAACGGTACTTTGCTGAAATACAACTTTTTTAGAGCAGCTTTTCAAAACACAAGGCTGAGACGACATGTAAGACACAAGACAAATAAATCAATCAATAAATAAAAACATTTATTGACATATCTTAATCTTTTTTTTTTCTCAAGAAAGCCTATAATCTGTCATCTGGCTCTTTGATTTCTCCTTTGTTTGTCATTACCTCCGCCTCGGAGGTTATGTTTTCATCGGCGTTAGTTTGTCTGTTTGTCTGTTTGTCTGTTAGTAAGATAACTCAAAAAGTTATGGGCGGATTTTCATGAAATTTTCACAGATTGTCAGAAATGGGGTATCCTACAGATGATTAGATTTTGGTGGTGATCCGTACATTCAGCGCCATCTAGTGGGTGAAAGTACAAACACTGCCTTGGCGGAGGTCTGCGCTCTCCGAGTGCTTCTCTAGTTCTTTAGTTGTTTACCTTCTCAGCTCTGTATCCTGTAAAATTTTCTCAAATCCCATCTGGCTTTATATGCCACCTGTCTTAATTGTACAACCCTTTTTACTCTGCCCCTTGGAGGCAAGGGTGGTTGTTTTTGGTTCAGTTTGTTTATTACCTCCACCAAGGAGATTATGTTTGTGCCAAGGTTTTGGGTTTGTTTGTTTGTTTGTTTGTTAGCAACATAACTGAAAAAGTTAACAATGGATTTTGATGAAATTTTCAGGATATGTCTGCTCTGGGTCAAGGAAGAGATGATTAGATTTTGGAGGTGATCTGGATCACCGTCTGGATCCAGGAATTTTTTAAAAGGATTCTTTATCATTGCAAGATAGGGCACGGCGGCATAGATTTGGATATGAGGTCATTCAGCACCATCTAGTGGAGGAAAGTGCAAACACTACCTTAAAAAAAGTACAAACACTACCTTGGTGGAGGTCTGCGCTCTCCAATGGCTTTTCTAGTTTCTTTATTTCTGTGTTGTTTAACACTCTAGCAGCTAAACTGTTCACTGTAAAATGTAACATACTGAATCAACTTAAATTTTTTTCTTCAGTAGGTCACACATAAAAAATAGTTGAGTGAACCAAATTAAATTACATTCAGTTTCCTTTAATGTAATTTAATTTAGTTCACACAACTCATTTTTTTTTTATGCATGACCTACAGAAGAAAACATTGTAAGGCAAGTTGATTCAATGTTTTACTTTTTACAGTTTTGGTTGAATTCAAACTAAATCGAATTTATAGATGTCCAGTGTCCCAGAATAGACCCGATTACATTTTGGGAAAAGTAGGTCAAAGTTAAAATGTTTTGTAAATTTTAAAAAAATTTTATTCCTCCATTTACTTATAATGGGTGATATTTCACATGTGTGTAGCAGCAAAAATATTAGTTGAATTCATACCAAATTGGATTTAGAGATTACCAGTGACCCAGAATAAATGTGGTTACATTTTGGGAAAAGTAAGTTAAAGTTCACATTTTTTATAAATAAAAAAAAAAAAAAAAAAAGAAATTCTCCCATTTCCTTATAATAGGCTAAATTTCACATCTATAAAAACATCAATTTTGCTTCAATTTACTTTGACACATATATAGAGGCAGTTGATATACCAACATCAGCACAGACATGATGGTATCAGCTGGATCGATGCCAAAATAAGCAACAATACGTGCAAAGGGCGGGGTTTGTTGTACCTGGCGCTGCTCCTTTGTATTTTTTTTTTGTTTTTATGATGCTATTGTCGCATGTAATATAATATACGCATGTCCTCTCTAGTCATTTCTTTTTTTCCTGTAGTGTTTTATAAGGCTTGTTATTAAACTGTTACATACACTTGTTTTTAGGTTTACTTTGTTTACTGGTTACAGTGGGTCAAATTTGATTTACAAAATAGCTCTGTGCATCAATTTAATCAGTTCTATTGTGATAAGGCCTTCACCTCAGTATATTTCAAGATAAAATAAAGGTTATATAAGTAATGTATTGTTGGGAAGGTCCCCAGTTCATATAGGAAGCTTGTATTGTTGGCAAAAAAAAAAAAAAAGCTTTGGCCTCTAGATGTCCTAAAAATGTCGATCTATTGGAGTCCCAACTGAGACTGGATTGTTAAGTGTCTGTTATTGGCAGCTCACTACTGTGTGCAGTTATTTTCTCCAAGGGTGCAGTTTCCTTTTGGAAGAGCCACATTACGACCCCTGAAACTGTCACTTTTTGTCCGAAAATGATCTGTGTTTATGTTTTTATTCTATCTGAGTTTGCAACCATTTACTGAAATATCTATTCCACACTACCCTCCGGTGTGTTGTGGAGATGAGATCATCTTTTCCCTCTGTAAGGCGAGTGTAGATAGTGGACGGATAGTGGATTTAGCTTTTTTTAAGGGTTCAAAAGGGCAAAAAGATTTTTCACTGCATACTATTACCAACATATGGTTTATTTTTATGTGGCGCTCCACAGACTGTAAAGCAAAATTCAGTCATGAACTTTAAACTTTTATAGCAGATGATGAAAACTGTGAATAATGAAACTGGAAGAAAACAGCACATAAAATAAACAGTTTTATCCTCCGAGGTCATACAATATGCACTGCCACTCAAATAACTGCATCAGATTTTCTGCAACTGGTCCAAATATTCCCATGGAATAACGATAAGAATAGAGAATGCATTACATTTCGTTTAACATCGCTTGGCATCAAAATTGGAAACTTTAGGAAGCGAAAATGATCTTCACCTGAAAAAAAAAGTGCTTTCCAAAAAAATCTGAAGCCTCCATATCCTTTTTTAGAAATGCATCCTAGAGAACTCAACTCTGTGAGATTTCATGCTGAACTTTTTTAGTATCAGATGGGAATCAGGTTGGCGGAGGGAGGATGTAATTGCTTCTTTCACATATTGGATTTAGTGTAAATGTCAGAAAGCGGTGAGGGATAAAGAACATGTCAGGCTGCCGGAGGTAATTACAAGTTGGAGGGTGCATATCAACTTTGCAATAAACAAATAAACAGAGGTTATAAAATCATTGAAAAATCAACATTGCATTTAATGTCAGTGGAATGGTGAGTTAAGATATGACATGAGCTAGAAACACAACAAGAAGTTGTACAATTTCTTCTTTATTTCTGTAATTAAGGATCCTCATTAGTCTGAACCAAAGCAGAGGCGATTCCTCCTGGGGTCCATTCCCAATATTAAAGTGTTTCAATTTTCATATTTACAAAGCACATAGACAGAGAAAACTGCACAAAGCCTAGTTAAATTAGTTTAGCATTGTATCATTATTGATTACAGATTTCTTAAGATTTGTTTTTAAAAACAGTATGATATCTTCTCAATATAAAAATATTACAGTTTATACATTTACAAAGGGCATAGACAGAAAAGAAAAGAAAAAAAACATAGGTGTATTAAAATGCATAACAGACCTCGTCCAAATTTATACCATGGGGGTGCACTGAGGTCCGAGGACCAGCACCAGCTTGGGGTGCCTGGCCCCAGACTTTGGAACACCCTGCCCCCCCACATCCAAACAGCGCCCACAGTGGAGGGTTTTAAGTCTCCTCTTAAGACCCTTTTTTTTTCTCTGGCTTTTAACACCGAGTGAGTTGTATGGTCCTCTGTGTTATTTTATTTATTTACTTATTCATTTTTATTGATTTTAATACTTTTAAATATTTGATTTTATTGTTTTACTTAAAGCATTGTTGTAATTTTACATACTTATTTATTGTTTTTATTTCTAATTGTTTTATTGTTTTTATGATGTGCAGCACTTTGGAAACATTCTTATTGTTTAAATGTGTTATAGAAATAAAGTGGATTGGATTGGATTGGATAATTTAGCATTGTTTTACTACTGATTTTTTTAAGATTTGTTTTAAAACATCAGTGGTATGACACTTATGATATGAGTGTTTTTAACTAAAAGAGTGTAAAGTGGACAGAATAAAAACATAAAACCAACAGGCTTTGTATCACTGACTAACGGGAGCCAACTGCTGCTGTTTATAAAACTCACTGACCATCAGACTTGAAAAATGAAATATTGATGAAGGTCAAGGGGTGAGGTTCAGAGGTCAGGGAATGATAGAACTTTAATGTTACTTTTTAAAAGCCTGTGGTGTATGTGCTCAAACAATACAGACCAGACAATAGTAGATTAATTGTCTCCCCTCGAAAGTCCTCTCTTGGTAACAGACCAATAATGAGTCTGATTAAAGACTTGCGGACTTGTTAATTACCCCTCAGTAATGTACAGACAGAGAAAAACTGCCTCCGCTTGCAGTCTGAAAATTCGTCTGCCTTTCATCGCTGAGACGTACAGAGGCGTGTTTTCTCAGGGCTGGATTGATGACCTCTAAGTACAGTAATGATCTGTGATGAACTATGAGGTGCTGCCCACACAGCGGCTCTATCCTTAACCTGTGATTTACAGCCGCGGCCCAGGAAATGCAAACCGCAGCAGTATTTACACTGAGCCAGGCAGGTGTGTAGTCGGTCGGGCAGCTGAAGGAGTCATGGCAGGCCAGAGGGCGAAGGGGATGTGACTGATGATTGAGTTGGCCGGGCTGACAGCTGGCAACACGGCTGAGTGGAAACAGCTTGTTCCTAAACCAGCAGCTCTGTTGATTGATAGAGGCTCTGTGCACGAGAACACTTTTAAATTACAGTCAACTCAGGTCATATTAATTTCCTTTTCTTTGCATGTTTTATTATTTAGTCACATTTCATATTCTAGAGAAGATGTAGGTCAAGTTGCCTTAGAGAGTTGCTAACTCTGAACGCTGAGTGAAAACAGAGAAGGAACACTTGATGCACTGTGTAAAGCATTAGCGCACTGATGAGGATGAGGATGATTAATAATGTTGATTGCTTGTTAATTCTCTAACAATGTGCAATTATCATAGAGTAAATGGCCCTCAGAACGATGCAAGACTTATTGTAACTGCTGTTCACACTTGGCTCTTATACTGTTTTTAGTTCTACATCATAAAATCTATCTATCTATCTATCTATCTATCTATCTATCTATCTATCTATCTATCTATCTATCTATCTATCTAT
>JAQQZY010000010.1:18400071-18412484 GCA_030068375.1 Ostorhinchus rueppellii | reverse complement strand
TTTGTCACTACAGTGGACATCTATTCTACCGCTGTTTTCATCTATATTCATGGGTTTTGTTGTTTTAGTTCCATATCCGCCAACACAGTGGACACTCATGCACCATCCCATAATACACTGTAATTCATACCATTACTGTAACTCTGCTGTTCTAGATTAACCTGATCTACAGTAACATGTTTGAGTGTAAATCAAGTGATAGTTGTTTTTAGACTGTAATTTACAGGTTCTTTATGTATATTATCTCTATGAAGTGAGTCATAGCTAGTATGAGAGTAGAAGTAGAGGATGTAAAAATGAGAGAAAACATCACATTAGCTGCATTAAAACATTCAAGTATATCACTTTCTGATATTGTTTCAAAAATTAAACAAAATTAAACACATGGTGAACAAATGAGTGGACATTTTTGTAACTCCTTAAAAAATGGTTTCATTCAAAAAATATCAATCGCGTTTTTTCTTTTCATGCCTAAAGAGGAAAAAAAAAAAAACAAAACACCAAGGACAAAAAACTTGACTAAGGTTTTCGTAATTCATGCGTCAAAGGATTAATGTTATATTTTCTTGAAAAAAGTCACCTTTTCTTCATATTTCTCTGTTTATGATATTATGACAAACAACTTTAATCTTAGTTTTTATGAACATCCACATGATCAGGGAATTGAATATGGGGAAATAGCTGATTTTTATTGAAAAAATGCAAAATACAGAGGATAATATTACAGTAAATGGTGATAAATAACTTAAGAAAGGTTAAATCGAGAGAAAAATTCATTTGGGAACTGTCACAAAAGACAATTAACCATAAACTTGTTGGAAGAACCAAAGAGCTTTTGGGTTGACTGTGTTGACTTGTTTTTGGGCACATCACAATATTTTGGAAAAAGCTGGCCCGTTTGTTGGTGCTCACCACTTTATGCAAATCACCACAATCACAAAAAATCCACAGCAATTGAATAAGCACCTCTGTGACACTATTCAGTTGTTATAAGTACCAACAGAGCTGCCGTGTGGCCTTATACAGAACAGGTGTTGATATTATTATGTGCATCCCATGTTCATTACCATAGCAGTATTGTGCTGATTGTACGCCTGAGAGAAACCTCCAGGGTGCATTTATAGAAAAAACATGGCTGATAACAGTTTGCTGCCTGGTATTGTTGGTTTTAAGTGGCTGTGGCTGGGTAAGGCTTTCTGCTTCTCTGTTTTGTCTGTGGAGAGAGCGTGACCGATAATGAACAGTTATCCAACAAAGCCTTTGTTAGACGTTTGCAACCATCCCACTTTTTTTTTCTCCACGGTTCTAATGGCAGAAGCTACAGCTGCAGGGGTGGACGATCTGGGTTTCTGACCTTTTCATCCACTTCTCTGTAGAATTTACTTCATAAGAAAACAATTTTATCCAAAGCACCAGGAAGCCATTGTAATAACTGCTTAGTCCGGCCAATCTGCATCATCGTAATTAAACTTCATTTCCTTGTTTTTGTGGTAGAAAAGAAACAAACACCAGGGGCACATTTGTTTATTTATGGCCAACTTAAAGATGTGACACAACTAGTGATCACTGGGGGGAGCTAGCATGCAGTTGAAGACATCCACACTGTTTATTGACAGTTAAATAAATGACCGCTTGTTGATCCCTCTCAAAGAAAAAAGATATTAACTTGAACAATAACACCACTTCAACACTTGAGTCAGAGTACTTGTTTTTGGGCTTTAAAGACATAGTTTATTTGACATGTGTTGACTGGAGATGCAGTCTTGGGTTACACGTAAACAACCAAACAGCCGCAAAAAATTATAAAACAGAATATTATAACAAAAGCCAATTAGCTCATAAAATTGTGGTTTAAAGCAAGGTATGTGCAATAAAAACAAAACCCCTGCTGATATTTTCTGACCCCGTATGGCTCTTTTTTTTTCTCCAATTAATTTGGATTGTTATTTCTGTGGAGGGTAGTTCCAGCAGGCCCGTACGTGTAAGGTGTTATGATGATCAATGTCTGCAAACCTCACTGTGTTTGGTTGTTTTTCTGTTGTTTATTAGTGCGTGGCCAGTCTCTTGTTGCATTTAAGCAGTGTTTATCTCAAATTATGTCCACTTTTGGCTAATCATCAGGAGTTTACATGTTCTGAATATAAGGTGAGTTTAATCTTTTGTTGTGTTACTATAGAAAATACATAAATATGAAAGATACCAGGGAGAGGGGAAACTGTTGGATGTGTAGGATTAAAGCATAATCTTGAACTGGGAAAAGCTTTAAGTCAGTAAGTTTTATAATGTATTGCATTTATATACATGTATAAATGTGTTGTTGCACTGAGGGTTAAACTGACTTGCTGCTCATGTGTCAGTGGAGCTGTCCACAACAGTGGTGCTGAAATGAGTTTTGGCAGTGAGCTGGCCTTGCAGCTCCCTCAGGCCACATGTGGTGCTGCACTGTGACAGCAGCGCCAAATGCTGTTTGGTATGCAGAATGGCCTTTAAAAGTGACTGTCAGAACCGTCCCTTTGTGTTTCCCCTGTAGGATTATGAAAATACTGTGGATCGGGGGTAGAGCAGCTCGTCCATAAATTGCAGGGTTAGCTGTTCGATCCCCAGCTCCTCCTGTTAATATGCCAAAGTGTCCTTGGGCCAGACACTGAACACCATGTTGTTCCCAGTGGGCAGGGTAGCACTGTGCATTGGCAGCTCTGTGGCCACTGGTGTGTGTGATTGTGTGTGAAAGTGTGAATGACAGCCACAGTGTAACGCACTCTATAAATCAAGTCAATATACATTACTGTGCAAAAGTCTTGGACCACCTCGAGCTTTGTTGTTGTTGCAGAGTTGAAATGAGCACACATAGTTATTTCTCATTCTTGTTTTAGCAAAAAATATGGACACAGCCTTAAAAAACACACAAAAATGTACACTTTAGAAAGTAAAACATTGAATCAACTTAAACATTTTTGCTCAATAGGTCACACATAAAAAAAATTAGTTGAGTGAACCAAATTCATTTACGTTAAATGTAGTGTAATTTGGTTCACTCAACTAATTTTTTTTATGTGTGACCTATTGAACAAATTTTTTTTAACGATGATTCAATGTTTTACTTTTTACAGTGTAACGAAAAGGGTTCTAAAAATGAAAGTTACTATTTAATGTGACCCCTGTGACATGAAGCAGCACAAACAGAAACATCTGGCATGTGTTGAATGAAACCAGGAACTGCTAACTGCAGTGTGTGGTTGTGTTTTACTTTTCTGCCTCTTGAGACTATTTCATTCTGTATTCTTGGTTGATATTTGGTTGTTCATGCACACTTTGCATCTCCCATGTAACAATTAGTTCTTTAAGCTTAGATTAAAAAAAAAAAAGAAAAAAGAAAGAAAAGACTGAATCGCAGAGGAAACTATCACTTTTCTATGTATATGATGTGATCTGATGTTTGCCTTTCAAACTGAAAAATAAAGAATTAAAAAAAAAAGTTTAAAACAGTAGAAAATGAAGAGAGTGAATCTCATAATGTCTGAATAAAAGTGTTAAAGACATGATACAACCTCTTTGTTTTATAGAAGCTGTTTCCCTTTTGTTTTTAATGCTGTACATACTTCCTGTATATCTAGATTGAATCCAAATACAGAAACTGAGAAATGCATGTAGTCATTATAACTTTACTAAACCAATAAACTTAATTTTGACCTATAACATTTACACAGTTCACATGTAATCCTATTAAATGTGTTTGCAAATTCCCAGTTAACACTTAGACTGCATGTTTATTTCTTGTGTTTCAGTTAATTTTTCATATCCATTCTGTGTCTGGCATCTGTCTAGTCACATCTAGAGTCGTGGCCTCTCATTTGCTGCTCGTTATTATATTCCTGTTATTAATCATCTCTATTTGGGATTTGGTTTGTTTCTGCATGCTTTTCATTGAATCACACTTCTTATGGTTGGGGTTCATTTGTTAATTTGCTGTTGATTTGTGCATGTGAGACAAAAGCATCCCTCACTGTGACTTTTCACAATGTTGCCTTCAATAGTGTCAGATTTATACATCGATATGACCCTCACATCTCTACATTAAATATTCATGCACTTGTCAGTAGGAAAGAAAATGAGCCTATTGATGCAACAGACTGTAACTAAGTCTGTTTCTCTGCATTTATAACTTTAATGCTTTTTACACAGACAGACTTAAGGGAGTAGGAGAGAGTTAATTCACAGGCTTTGGCTTCCAAGCAAAAATGATTTCCTGATTAATTATAAGGTTTATTTTATTCAGCAGTCACTTGAAGGTGGTATCCGAACGTGCCATCTCCTCTTCATCTGAAACACAATAATTGCCTGCTAAGATAATAATAATATAACTGATAACACTGTGCTCTGAAGACATTAATGTAACAAGGGATTCTTTCTGATGCCAAACATATTCTCTTCTCTGCCAGTGATTCACGTCATGGACTTTACTTTGTTTCTTATCTGAGATTGTTCAGTTCCTTTTCCTCCAGCAGATGACTGGTTCAAAAGGCCAGGAGCTCTGCAGAGACTGTGCATGACTTCTGAAGACACACTCTCTCCAGCTCAAGAGCTCTGATGTGTGTGCATGCGTGCGTGTGTGCGTGTGTGTGTGCAGCACAAAATAAGCAGACAAGCTGTGCTAACAAGAATACGGTTTGTGTGTGCACAGAGATGTGACACATGGTGAGAGAGTTATAGCACAAACAATGTTTTGTTATAGGAACTGCAACTATTTCTGCTCTATGTGGGAGGACGTAGTACTGCTTTTCAAGAGCCAGACCAGCACAAACCCTTTGTTTTATTGGCAGACAATACAGCAGTATTGGCATATGGGCGATTGTATGTGACGTTCATGAGTTCTGTGTAGATACACTATGCAAATATCTTCTCTCCCACTCCAGAAACACAAGACATGGCCAGTCCTGACTGAGATAAGACCAAATCCCATCCAAAAAAGAACTGCACTGATACCTGAAAGTATTTTGTTCTTCTTGCATTGATTCCACTCTCCATTTCCTGTGTAATGGACTTGCCAGTAATGAGTGCCCACAGTGATCTGATCCAAACTGACAGGTCTCCATATTATCCGCGGCTCCGAGAAGCTGAGGCAGTGGGAAGCAGAGCCTGGTACAACTAAATATAGGTCCAGGTGGAAGGACAAACCTTGAACTCCCCTTTATTTTGTAGAAAAGGGGAGGTGAAAGCATCTGGCTGCAGAGGACTGAGAAAAAAGCAGGTTGAAGTCATAGGAAACACTTCAGAAGTTTATTTCGATTGCACCTTTCAAAGCAGATTATGGCGCAACAAGCAATAAAAGCACAGAATGAAATGAAAACATCTCTCTTGCCAAGGCTGATTTAGTTTCCAGTCCTCTGGTTGTGGTGAGTCTCGTGGTCCTGCGTGAAGCGCGTTTCGCTGGTGGGTGGTGACACTGGCACTCTGAAGGTAAACTAAACCTCCCACACCGCCGCGGTCCACAGTCCTCTGGACGTCAGGCTGAACCCTGCGCTGTCTGCACCCACGGACTCCATCATTTTGGCAGATCAGTGGATCCTTGAACAAATTGTAGCCTACACCTCTCTCTCTCTCTCTCTCTCTCTCTCTCTCTCTCTCTCTCTCTCTCTCTCTCTCTCTCTCTCTCTCTCTCTCTCTCCGTCTCACCGTTATTCTGCACCTGTCAGCAGAGGAACCGCGCGCTCTTCCCTTCCTCTTCTTCGCTTTATTTACCGTCATGACTTCTGCAAAAGATGCGAACGGGCCGGTGAAAGCGGTTCCGCAGCAGGATCAGGTAGGACTTCCTCCTCATCCTCACCCTCATCCTCATCCTCATCCATTCTTTTTCCCCCTTGCCTGTTTGTCTGCGTCTGATCTTTTGCGCAAACGGTTCATTATAAGATAAAACAACAGAGATTCCAAAGATGCACAACTTTTTTTTTTTTTTTTTTTTTTCCTGTGTGTTATTCGGTCACTGTTTTTGTGTTTTGTGTTCTGACTGTAAACAGGTCTCATGGTGTAATATAAATGCAGCCAAGACGCAACTTCCAAACTTGTGCCTAAATATTTAATGAACCTCTATTGTAACCCCAGCTTACAACCGTCTCCTCTATACCATAACAGTAATGTGGTGTCTTGTTTTGGTCTGAAAGCATCTTCTAGTCCCGTGGAGGAGCTTTGGAAACAGAAACAAAAATGATGCCGAACCAAAAAAAAAAAAAAATCCAGAACCTAAAAATGAATAAATAAATGGTTATGTGAGTGGGTGTTAATTGTGCTGTCAACTAAATGGGCTTAAATTGTGTTCAATATGGGGCCATGTTGAACACTGTGAGGTGATGTAATGGAGTACAGACACAAGGTCCACTTTTAGATTTACATAACAAGGCTCCTGACAGTGATATCATGATTTCACTCAAAAGGCTCTTCAGTGAAATACACTTATATTTGCTCTGCCCCTAATGGAACACCTTGAATATAGGGTCTAGCTTTATAGCAAATGTTGATTGTTGAGTATTTGGCTCTTCAGTCTTTACAAAAGCCGACTAGAGAATGACAAAATCCACCTCATTAGTTACTTCAGATAAAAGTCCTCCACTGTACAATTGGGAAAAAAATGATTAGACCATCAAAACTCATCAAAAACAATGCTTGTGCAATCCAGTACTAACTCCTGTGTGTATCATGTGACTAAAACAGACAGAAAAGAAAACATGGCATGTCTAAAAGCACTGTTGTTTTTTTTTCAGTACAATGCCATATTGATGTAAGAATTGAAGTGATTTTGGTTATTATCAAGAAAACATGGGAAATGGATAGATATCAGCTCGGAAATTAAACTCTTATGAGCTATTTTTGTTGTTATCATTACATTTGTCCAAATAAATGTACCTTTAGTTGTACCAGGCATTAAAATGAACAAGAAATTGAAGAAAACAGGGGGTTGTCGAATCATTTTTTCAGTCACTGGGAACAGTTTACCACTCAGCAACCATATACCTCCTTCAAATCGCAACCTAAACATTAGATAGAGGAAAACCAAGCCTGTGACCGTCAGTAGATTGTCCTCACTGTGTTGTTTTGTGTGTTTTTATGATGTTTTGTCTTTTGTTAGTTGTCTTTCTTGTCACCTGCCCTTAAGGACTACAGATGGAAGTTACCACTGTTGGTACAATCTGGCATATTTGCAGCTGCAGTTGTTGTAGATAGGGGTGTGAAACTCATTTTAGTTCAGGGGCCATATTCCCCCTAGCATGACGTCAAGTGGGCCAGACCAGTAAAATAATAAATGAAATTATATTATGATAATGTTTACATCTTCAAGGTTTCCTTAAAACTATTAATAATATGAACTTGAAATGTGTTCAGAATAAGTATAATTTTAACCATATTCTGCCTCAATTTATCAGTTTATCATTTACACATGTGCATTACAACTATTACAAATACAAAATATTTAGTAATGGGTAGAATATTGGTAAAATCGCATATACATGTACTCCTTAAGACATTTCAGGTTGTTCATATATTTTTGTAAAAGGATAGTTTGTCAATGCAAACATTTTCATGTAATTTTTTTTTTTTTTACAATAAAGCAAAGAGAAAATTTGAAGTTGTCATTATTTATAGGTTATTATAATAGTATTCAACTGGTCTGACCCACTTGAGATCATATTGGTCTGTATGTGGAACCTGAATTAAGACGATTAAGACTGATCGTTCATATTGTCTGTGTCATTTTTGCTTTTCACAAACTCATCCCAGGGGCCAGATTGAACCCTTTGGCGGGCCAGATTTGGCCCCTGGGCCGCCTGTTTGACACGTGTGTTGTAGATGTTCATTAATATGCACTGTCCTTAATGAATAGATAAGTAAAAAATTTCCACAACTGTATATCACTGTTGAATAACCAAGATATAATTAACTTTGTCGAAGTTTGTAAAGGTCTCACTTTCATTTGCCGGGCCACTTTCCAAGCTTGAACTTCCCATCTCTGTGTGTCTTGAATGCAGCCAGTGCAGCACCTTTCAATATTTTAAGTGTAAAATGTTTATTTTTGTGTCCTATTCAGACATTTATGAAAGCAGGAGTGCAGAGTCGATGGTGGAACAGTAGATCTTTACCCATGCTCAAAACTAAACAGGGAGCATGAGCTCTTTGAAGGCTGAGAGGAAATCGAATGCCAGACTTTAAAAAAGGGAGGCTTAGCTCAGAGAGTGAAATACACATATACCCATATGCATTTCCAACATAGTAGAGTACACTGCTTTTACCTTGGGCACCCTGAATTTCCAGCTTTGTCAGTGGAAAGAAAGGCTGCGTCTTTTTTAAGCTTCGAGTTATTCTCATATGTAGCCGGCCTTGACTTTTCTTTTTTCATTATGTACAGTTTGTACATCCAGCGTTTCTTTTAATAAAGACCATGGAAAGTATACGCTTTCTTCACTGACGGCGGAAACTCGTCAGTGACCTTGCTTGTTCATAATATCAGTTTCAGATGCGAGCAGCGGCCTCAGCCCCTGTGAAGACACGGAGACAGATATACCATAGCACAGATTTCAAGCCCCCATGAGTGCACCATCACAGTTGCTGACAGTTGAGGTTTTAATGCTTATAGTGTTGCACTTGGCTCTGCACACAGCCCAAATCTGAAGCGTAAGTAAATAAATAGATGGAAAACTCCAGCTATCATATCCCCTTTTCCATTAAACACGCTCCTGTCTCCATTAGGGAAGTCATTTTAGGCTCAGGAAGTCCATATCCTCTTTTTTATGTAATACACCATCACTGTCATGTACTTTTGCTGTTGCACTACTGCAAACACTTCTCAGATTGTTGCTTATCCTGATGTTTGAAGGCATACAGAAATTGCCTCTATGCTTTGTTGCTTTTACCATCTCGATTTGTTGTTTCTGATCATATCTGCTTCAATCCTGTATCCCCTGTTTTTCAACTCCAGGTCACTGTCTTGCACAAACTAGCATCTGTGTTTTAGTCTTCCCCATTTTTCCAGCAGCAGCTCGGTCACTATTTAGTCACAATATAGTCATTTAAAACACGAGAACCTATTCAGTCTGAGGGGATCAAAGGTGACTCATGCAGCAAAAAAAAAAAAAAAAAAAAGCAGCTGCACAAAAAGTCCTATTATAAAATGGATGAAATGGGTACACTACAGCACGGACTGCGCCTCTGAATAAATACCATTTTAATGTTTTTGTTGTGTCTTCTCCACCTAGATTTTAATTTGTTCTCTCCGTAATTATTTTTGAAAGGGTAATGGGTCGGTTATTTTTCCTTTACTGTAGAAATTGATTCATTCTCTGGAACATGTCAGGTAAACTGTAAATTAAGAACAGTAAGTGGCGCTTCTTGATAATTCCTCTTCAGTTCCGATGATTAAAAAATACTGTGCCATTTTGTCCAGAGGCAGGCAGTGATTCATATCCCCCAGAGAAAACATTTCTTTTCTCCATTCTTACCATTTTTCTGCCAATTGAGTCAGCAGGAGTTAACACTGCCTCCTTTTTACTTTTTTGTGCTCTATTCAGTCCAGCCTGTTATTAACTCTTACAAAGACAAATGAAAAGCCGTACAAAGCCCGGGAAATATCTACTGATGCCACTGTGTTTTGGACTCACATTTCCAGTTTTATGGATCTTTTCCCACAGACCTCGATTCTAATCTCTGAAGCATACGCCCAAATATTCATTTATACTACACAGATTAGCACAGATTTCTTCTCCATCTGTTTTTTTGGTTTTATTTCCAATCATTAATATTAACTGAATGGCCACACATGTCAGTATGCTTTTAATTATGGTCAGATACTGTACATTCTTTAGGAAGTATATAGAAATAACACAAAACAACACACTCTAAACATAATGGAGTCATAATATACGTATAATAACTTGGGTTGCAAATAAGATTGTGTGATTTAGGGGGGGTCATGGGGTTGCTGGAGCCTATCCCAGCTACCATCAGGCGATGCCACCAGTTTGCATGATTCCATTAAAAAGTCATATTGCAATTACTGTGAGCAATATTGGGTTATGAGTTAATGATTGGTAGTGGAGGAAAATACAAACTGCAGAGATTACTGATTTGAAGTGTTAAGTCTAACATCTGTGGCTCACCATATATCAGCGCGTGTGTTTTTCTACATTTCTGCAACTAAATGACCCTAAATCCTTCTTAGCAAGCTCCTGGTGGAATTGTGCAAAAGGGGTTATTGATAAAGACAGTATTTTTGCATATCTTACATTAGCATTTTCTGCTTTAAAAAAACAAACAAACAAACAAACAAAAAAATACGCCCAACTGGTTGGATCTTTGCAGATGTCAGGGATCACTTAAGTCAGTAAGATTTCCATTTTTCAGACTTTTGTTCAAAAGTTATTTACCAGTCACTCCCACCTGCTACTTAATGTTAGACTGTTCTGCAGCACAAATAAGCGACGTTTTGGTCTTAGGTCAATAAACAGTGAATTACAGAGCAGTATGCCTAGTAGACGTGAATGAAATGAGAAGCTTCTGTCACCTGCAATGATACTGATATGACTTACGGAACACGTACAAACACTGGCTGAGTTGTGTACATTAACTATAGTGTGGCTGACTGGATGCATTCTGCTGGAATAAGGGTAAATATTTGTGCCAGGTAGTATCAGGAGTGTCCTCTTCCTCTTGCTATCTGTGTTTCCCTTCATACATGAAAAAAGAGCCTCAGAGCTGCAACTACATACTGAAAATGGTAGGTTTTGACAAAGACACATGCCATTTTCTTTTGTAGGGATTTAGAAATTTTAATACCTCAACTCACTTTTTCATTTGCATATATTACACCAAAGCAACACTCCAAATTCTGCTGTATTTGGCTAATTCTCTGTTGAAGCAAACTGCACTTAAAAAGTGATATTTTGCATTTTTAAATGGACTTATGCATTTTAAAATATTCCCCTGTGGTCTACATAAACTGTAAATTCTCTGTTTGGCTCTGACTTCTTCATTCATCCAACTCTACAGGTCCATCTTCAAAACTATTTCTGAGTAATGACACCAGAAAGGTGGTTTTGAGTGCTGGCCCTTTAAATGGACATGAGCCACTTCATGCCCCGCCCCCTCCAGGTTATTGGCTGTGCTGCTCTGTTCTCTTCTACTAACAACTGAACATTTTAGGTAATCAGCTTGAGGTTTAGACATGTTTCCAGTTTTTACTACAACCACTGCTGATGATAAACAATTATGTCGTACTCAGAGAAATTTTCTTCGAAAGTGTTGACCTTATATGTACATGTGTTGTGATGTAACTAGTTATAAAATGTAACAAATTAAGCAGGAATTAAAACAGGTTGTAGAAATCCACTTAATTTCTGTCATAATGAATACAAAGATAGCTTTGCAGCAGCTGGAGGGTTCCAATTCAAACTGTCTGAGCTATTAGGGTCCAAAAACACAAAAAAATGAACCACAGACTAATAAAGGTGGGTTTAGATTAGTATGAGCCCTTTAAGATGTAGCCAAACAAATCCAGAAATGTTTTACTTTTATTCCAGAGCAATAGTGGAGGATGCTAGACCTATCTACAGCACTGACACGGTGGTAATGAAGTGTGGAGGTCTGTCTGGGTATGTGAGACCGTATTAGTTCCTGCTTTGAACACAACTGGTTCTGCATATTTTACACTGCATCTGTGTTTCTAGCACATCTCTCCTGATTCTAAAATCATTCCAATCAATGTCGTGTGTTAGTTTTTCTCCACATCCATATAAACCATATTTTCCTCGCTTTTCTCTCCTCAGTCATTATATTTGCCGAGCTCATAGTCAACAAACTGACACCAATTAACCTGAAGGGAGCTGACAGCCGGCTGGGTTTCATCTGGTTGGTCAAATGATGTGAATGCATTGCCCGTGTATTCACAGCTCCAACTGATAGGTCAAATGTTTGCATGCAAAATATGTTGTGTGAATACATAACTGAAATTATACAGAAACACTGATGTATTTTACCCTCCCCTTGAGTAGATGAGCTGGCTTTGAAATATGTTATGAGCTTTGATTGAAATATTTCAACCTGTTTTTGTATGTATTACTGAAAGTTGTGTTCTTACAGTTTGTGTGAATGTTTATATATGTTTTGTTGTTTTAAGAGTCATATTTAAACATCTAGGTGCAGTGTTTAACAAATGTATTCCTCCAGCTCCACCCAGCATAAGGTGTTTTCCACTGCTGCCATAATTTAACAGTATTTCTGTTTACCTAAATATATTTTTATGTTTCTATAATGGTTAATCCACCATGCAAGATCTTTTTATTTTTATTTTTATCTTTAATGCTAAAATAGAACTATTGTTGCTATCCGTACATTTTCCAGTTTAATGTTTTCCAAAAATGCAAAGGGAAATG
>JAQQZY010000010.1:18331237-18343274 GCA_030068375.1 Ostorhinchus rueppellii | reverse complement strand
TTGTGTTTATGTGTATTATTCAAGAAAAAAAGTTATTTTTAATTTGCAAAACAAATTATTCAAGGAAAAGCAAAAAAATACTGTTATATTGATGTTTTGTTCAATAAAAGTTCTAATTGCACCACTGTTAGGATGTTATTGAGGTTGAGGGGGGGGGGCCTGGAGATTTTTCATCCTCTAAAGGGGGGCCTGAGAGAAAATAACTGAGAACCACTGGACTAATCCTATGTATATATGTAATAACACTATCTTTCTCTACCTCTCTCTCCTTTACCCAACAGGTCAAGGCAGACGTCCATCCTCCAGGAGTCTGGGTCTGATCCAGGTTCCTGCCTGTTAAAAGGAAGTTTTTCCTCACCACTATCACCAGTTCAACGTTTCTGCAAATTGGCTTCAGTCTGGTTTCCACCGACTCCATATGTAAAATGTCATAACTTATGATTTGGCGTTACATAAATAAAATTTGATTTGATTTCTTAGATGAAAAAAAATAAGCACACTTCTTATATTTTCCAGTTCATTTTATCAAAGTGTGTAAAACTTGGAACGTTTTCTCTCTCATGTAGACAATTTCCAAAACTTGTCGACCAGTGAAACGATTATAAATCTTCCAGTCGTAACTCCAGCCGATGATTAGCATATTGAGAAGCTCAATAACTTACTCTGCCAATAAAACATAACTAATTATAAATAAATGAAACTAGCTTTTTCTAAATTCATTTTTACGCATTTCTAAATAAAGACAAACCTTAAAATGTTCTGTATCACCCAAACATGTTTTTAAATATAGTCTTTCTCCAGTATTTACAGTTAATGTTCAAGTTCCTCAACATTTCATAATCAGGGCTTCAGTTGTTTGTGATATAATAGCATGACGTAACTTTTCTACAATAAGGTAAAGAACAAAAAAATACACATTACAATCCACAGAACTTTTCCATTGACAAAATTTATTTCCAGTGTGTCAGGAATCTGTGCACCCCACCCCCCCAACCCCTCTCCTCACAATCAGAGGAACACAGCATTGATACAAATGGTCCAGCTCAATGACTTTGTTTCAGTACCAAACTGCCCACAACACCCAGAGGCCTCATGAGCGTCATCATCTCACAATACTGTACTCAATCCTGCAATCTGATGGAAATGAAAAGTAAAGCAGCTATAACATGGCGCTTGTATGTACATTTAAGTTACTTATTTTACAAGGAATATTTAAAATTCAAGTTCTGTTAAAAATCAAAAACAAACAAAAAAAAAATGTGAAAAACAGGGGGGGGAAAGTATAAAACATGTTAAGACCAGAGTGGAATGCCTAAGGAATGGAAGCTCGGCATTTTGTTACATAAACCTGTAGAATGACCGTGAGAGTCAACAGTAAAAATGTCATTCACAGTAACATCTTCGTGTATCTCAACAAAGACAATATGGCACCCATAACATTTCATTGTGAGGCACTTCCTGTTGTGAAACATGATTCTGATTTGATTACCCATTTCTTGTCGTTTCAACCGTTTTTTTTTTTCTCTCTCTCTACCACGAGTCGACTACAGATGAACCATGAACACTAAAACATTTGCATCAGAGGGATGTTGTTCACTGCTCTAAAACCATGTAACTGGGAAGGAGAGTAACTGTTTCCATTTGCATAAGTCCAGTGTTTCCTTGTCTCTTTGTACCTTTGGAAAGGCCCCTTTGACAGCAGAAAGCTCATAGGCAGTCCATACACAGGCTGTACCAAAAAACACACTTCAAGTACACAGAAAAATAGGGATTTTTACACTTTAGATAGAATGAAACAAGCATCTAAAGCTTTTAGTCAGTATTACAGCGAGCATGTCTGTACATTCTTCATTTGGTTACCGAGACTCATCGACTCTGAACATCATAACTTTCTTTACACAAAAATAGTTCCTCTGCAATACTAAAAATCTGTACTTTTATCTACTTCCTATTCTTCCTAAAAGTTCATCTTTAAAGCCACTTTTCTAAGCCTTTCAACAATCTTGTACTTTGAGTGTCGCTGTCCACACATCCTTGCACATTACTTCACAGGCTCATTGCTTCATGAGCAACAGGTCCTCTCATCGTCAGCATAAACAGGGATTTGTTTTAGGAGGGAGGGAGGGAGTCCTCCTGCTAAACCATCCCAAAGTCATTAAAAATAAAATGAAAGAAAAAGTATAAACAACATTTTGTTTCATGCCTTATACATGAGCAAGATCAACAATCCCTGTGTGCGGTAATTCTCTTTTCACAAACACACCAGCTACAGACACACTCCAAACTAACATTTTTTGTACAACATGCTCTTTCACTAACATTGGTCATACAACAGACGTTACACTGACAGGCTGCCACGTACACACACACCTTACAGACGGAGAACCCAAACACATACACAGTCACACACTTCCAACATGTCTCACAGGTATTGATAGAAGCGCGAGTGGACCACCTGGGAACTGGTGAGTTTATGTGGGTGAGCAGTGGCCGAGAGGCTCAGGTTTTTACTGGGGGGGACGTCCCCGTTCATCGCTTCAGATGGACGATATGGGAGTTCAGAGGAGGACGACGAGGCTCCGAGGTTTTGGGAATTTGAGCTGCACAGTTCCCCCTGCTGTTCGTTGAGGTCCAGGCTGACCTCAGGATTGCTGGTACGGTGGCGCTCGCGGGCAATCCAGTCCCCGATGGAGAAGTCCTGAGAGCTGCACTTTGGCTTGAGCCGGTCCACAGCTGACAGTTCCGACCGTGAGGCTGAGCCGATGCCGACCTGCTGAGGCCAGTCACCCAAAACAGACAGCTCTGCAAAGTCTCTCTGACCGCCCATGGTATGTCTCCGTCTGATGTTCTTCTTCTTGCTGCGGCCCTCGGGGGACCGACTCCTTTGGCTTCCAACACCAAACATGTCATCCACAGACATTCGAAGACGCACCTTGAGTCGATCTGTGATCTTCAGTTTCCAAGCAGGCTCCGTCTTGTCCAGCTCGCTACGGGATGAGGAGCTGAGGCTGCCGGTGGAGCGGCCCTTGACTGAGCCCAACACCCGCGACAGTCTATTGGAATCTTTATCGCTCCGTGACCCCTCCAGTGATGACTCACTGTTGGTCTTTTGCTGAGCTGCTTTCTTTCTGGAAAGTGTATCGCATTCGATGAGTCTGTGGGAGGGGAGCGGTCGTACAACTTCCTGCAGTTCCCGCTGCTCTGTCGCTCCGCTGTCTCTTCCTACAGTAAATACTGACAGGTCGCTCTCGCTGTCCGTCTCCATCGGCCTTCCCTCGCTGATGAGCTCGCTTCGCTCATCATCTGCCTCATCTCCACCTCGGCTTTCAGCCACTGACTGCACTTCAGGACTCAGAGTGCTGAGCTCGGCTCCGGTCAGAAACGTCATGGAAGATGTGGTGGAGTAATCTGATGTGATGGAGCACACCTCTGCCCCCAACCCACTAGGACCTGCCTCTGGTCCCAGAGCTGCCGTCCGACCCCGCCTCATTCTGGGAACTGAAGCCTGGGAGCTGGTGCTGTTCATCGTACCAAGGTCGGACACTGTGTCATCGTAGTTGGAGGGCGGGTCTGAGAGAGAGGACTGGTGTGCCATCGGTATGCGGTAGCTGAGGCTGAGGTTTGGTGAGTGGGGGGGTGAGGCATAGAGGGAGCCTGTTTGAAGGGTGGGGGGAAGGTGCTCAGGAGGCAGGGTGGGAGAAGGCTGCGACAGTAGGCTGCTGGAGACGGACTCATTCCTGGTGGGGTTGTCAAGCTGCTCCTCTGAGCTGTTCCTGTGCTTCTCTTTCTCACTGGCTTCATCCGTCTCCCCCTCCTCCTCTGTCCGGCGGTCTGGGGTCCACAGAGGCTGCTGCTGGCTCTCCTCTGGGAGATCCTTCTTGGGGAACACAGAGTCCAGGTCATCGTCTGAACTGCTGGGATGAGCTTTGTCCTTAGGCTTCTTGCGCTTCCGGCTGGCGAAGAAGGAGGAGCGCAGCATCTCTTTGCTACACTGATCCTTCCCAGATCCCCACAAGCCCTGGCATCAGAAAAGCAAATCATCAGAGGCTCACACCAAAACCAAACATTAAAACATGTGAATCAATGAAACTAGGCAGAAACTTTACCTTTGATTTCGATGAGTCACTACATGCTGAATCTATGTTAAAGAAAAAAAAACAAAAAAAGTCATTAGTAACAGTCGGCCACCTGCTTGACTTGCTAGAACAGTCAACAAGATAAAAAGAGATAAAGGCATATTAAAAGTTTACTTCGACTGAAACTGACAGACACGATGAGAACAATGAGAGCAGCTGAATGGAAGCAGATGGTACATTTTCGGTTCAGAAAGAGAGAAAGGAGACGAGTAATCACAGTATGCAGTATATGGAAAAGTGGATAAAGAGGCAGAAGAGGCCTGAGATGTGCGATGACAGGAAAAGGAAGTGGAAACCCGGCAGTAAACCAAGACACAAAGCAGCTCATGCTCATGTATCGGTGAAACGACGGCACATCACGGACAAACACGTCAGCCACAGAGCATCACATGTAGCCACCAACCAGCCTGAGGCATTCTTTCCCAACTCAAAGACATCACATAGGAGAGGGAGTGATGAGATCGCGCTGACTGAGAGACTTAAGGGGCCTGAGCTGAACAGATCAGTGAGTGTGTGTCGTGGTCGATACCACTGGTGCAGCCAAGCCTGGGTATGATGGAAAGATTGTGCTTACGCTGAGCTAGATTAAGTCCTGTAGTGCTCTTTAACATGTAGCCTGTCATTCTCACCAACAAAAAAGCAAAAAAAGGAGTTCACAAAATAGATCTCATTGTTAAAGTAGAAAAGGCTACAATAAAAGTACAGCTACAAATAGAATAATAGCCCTTTTCGACCAAATGTTGTCAGGAACAATAGAACCATAAGAAGAAAAAAAAAAAACAGTCAAGAATGAAATGTTTTTTTTGGTCTGAAGAATCTGATGACTACACCTTGATGCTTCCAGGACCGTCACAAAGGAAAGCCGAGACCCTCGACAGCAGGAACAAGATAAATTTAGTCACTGGTTGAAACTCATACACAGGTTTTCTGCAGGTTTCAACAAGTTCAATTGAAGATGTTTTTAAGGCCGCTGTAAATTCAACTTAAGACCTGCAGCTGGACATTTAACACTCCTAAAGTGAATACAGAACACTGTCGGGTGACAGCAGGAATTCGCTGGTTACATTTTAACCATTGCTTAAGGTTTTATTGACTTACATCCGACTGAACTATCCCATCTAAGAGATTTTACTGCCTAAAGGTCAGGCAGCATATAAAGATTTCTGGAATAGTTCCCTGGCCCCTGTAAAAGTTCCTGTGGCTGAAATGGGCTATTAATGATATAATTATCTATTTATGTGTGTCAGGGTGTAAAAGTATGACTACGGGTGTGAACCATGGGGCGGGGACATGTACGTGATTTCTGTAGGTTACAGTACACAATACAAGATGAGAAAATATGCAATAGTGTATGTATGTGTGATGTTTTTAATGCTGAATGAACACAAAGATTGGAAATAAGGACATCACAGACCACAAATCAAACAAAAAGGGCACAGGAGGAGGCACCTGGAACATTAAAAAAAAAAAACCAAAAAAAACCAAAACTACTTGTTGCGGCCGATGCGACTAAATCTACATGCCCGTCCACAGCTACCTGACTTCCTGAAAACACACTGTCTGGCACTTGGTTTGATGTGTGGGGTTTGTTTGTGTGTAAACGCATGAGTGCTGGGGGAACATCGAGCTCAGTCCCACCACTTCGACCCCGCCCTCAGACATCATGACAGATTATGCCACATGACTGGGAGAGAACCTGAGGTTGACCATACCATGCTACTTGTCCTTGCGATCAGCTTTAGAGACAACAAGAGACAGCAGAAGGGCTTTCAGAGAAAGTACAGCAGCATCGCTCTGTATCCCCTCAATTTAGGGTATTGGTTTAAATATGAGACGTGCACACCACAGGAAAAATGACAAACATCGACTTCTCTTTCTTTCTTTTTTATCTTTTTTCCTCCTTTCGCCCAAATTTAAAAGAGCTGCGGGTTTCTGCAGACTAGGCAGCTACACTGGGCACAACACTCGTCCTTCTTCCTACAGTCCCAGCTGTCCATCACTGACAAAACAGAGTCCATCAGTGACATCATCGAGTGATAGACGCCGCCCACTTGGCCTGTGTCAAGATTGGGTAATGTGTGAGTGCTGGACAGGGATAAGGGAGAAAAACAACACACTACACAGAAGGGCAGAGGTCAGAAGGGTTAAAACTTCCATCGTTGCTTTTTGTTTGTAAAGATTTTTCTTTGGGAAAGAACATGCCGGGATTATGTGAGAGACGAGGAGGAGGGGAAGAAAAGAACTGAAAGAAAAGGAGTCGTCGTCTCAACACAAGTAAAGCACAGGGAGGAAAAAAATGACTTGAGCAAAGAGAAAATAAAGAGTAAAGCAAAAAAAATGAACGCAAAAAGAAACCGAGGACAATTTGTTTGGGCAAAAAAACATCAACATGAAAACAAACCAGACTTATTCAAATGTAAAAAAATAAATAAATAAAAAAGAAGGCCCAACATACTGCAAAGGATTTTTCAACAATTTTTCAAAGGTGAAATCATAAAATGTTACCAATGAAAAATTACTGAAAAGGCTTACTTAAACAGAAACACAAAGAAAACTTAATATTGTTTTAGCCCAAAGCATCTTAGGTTATGGACAACAGATATGGCGCTCATTGTTTTGCAACGGAACTGAAACACAGTTAATATTAAATCTCTGAATCCTCAAACATGCTTTCATTTTAACAGTACTATAACTAATGATATAATTCAAGTGTACTACTGATAGTATTTTGCTGTGATGCTGAGTGCAGCTTAAAAGACAAAGACTGGGGTGACTTACCCGACACTTCTCCCGGTGAGGCTGCGGTCCGTCCAATGTTGGAGAGCAGGTGGTCGATATTTGGCACAGGCTGAGACTGCACCGTACTTTCCTGCTCAGCTGTGGTCTGGAGAGAAGAAACGTAAATTGGACAAGGAACAATCAGAATCAGATTTATTGGCCAAGTAGGTGAACACATATAAGGAATTTGGCTTTGGTTTTTCTTAGCTCATGACGTACCGTTTCAACATGACAGGGACACACTTATATAAACGAACATTCGACTAGAGACGTCCTTGTCTCTAGTCGAATGTTCGTCAACAGTGGGTTGAGAATAGTACAAGATAAATATGAATAACTGGATAGATGTGTACAGAGATCTGCTCTGCTAAAATATGTTTATGTATATATTATTTACAGTGAGGATTTATATTGGCAATATCTAAATCTCTTCTTAAAACCCACCTGTTCTCCTTTTAACTCATGCAATACTGATAATTTGTTCTGTTTTATATTTTAACTTGTTTTATTTATTTGATTTTAAATTTTTATGCTTTTATCAATTTGTATTGTTTTTCTGGTGTTCTGTACAGCACTGTGGTTGTTTTAAAGTGCTTTATAAATAAAGTTGGATTGGATATATACAGAGTGATTTAGAGTTATACACGGTGAGCAGATGTGTACAGAGATCCGGTCTATTAAAAATATATATTCACTTACTTTATTTACAGAGGCAATTTATATTGTCAATGTGTACAGCGTGCAAATAAGTCAGAGTTTTAAACAAACACATGGAACCAAAGAATTACAGAGACTGGGAGGAGGAAAAAAAGCATTTTCACATACAACAGGGTCCTCGTCACCGTCGTCAGTGAAGAACCAGTCGTATTGCTGGATAAGGTTTTC
Organism: Ostorhinchus rueppellii; assembly: GCA_030068375.1. Lineage (NCBI taxonomy): Eukaryota > Metazoa > Chordata > Actinopteri > Kurtiformes > Apogonidae > Ostorhinchus > Ostorhinchus rueppellii. Next base: position 18,335,475 of record JAQQZY010000010.1, on the reverse strand, counting down.
AACTATCTTGCACTGGTCTGGCATGTGATTGACCATGTTGGTCATGTTGTCCTCAGAGGTTCTGACCAGGGTAGGACCGAACACAATTGCCAAATTACGAGGCTCCATCTAAAAAAGATAAGACAGATTTACATGATCCTTAAGTGGACATTGACTTTACACGGGGTTTAAAATGGTGTTACTTGAAGAGATTAAAACCAACAGATCTTCTCCATCTTAACATACCTTGTTCTTTTCACAATTGTCGGAAACTTTCTTGAGGTGTGCGCAAAGGAATTTCAGAGTTTCATAATGATGATCAGGTAATTCATGGATCTGCAACAATGAACCATAAAATTGAGAGTTTCAGGTTTACCTGATGTCTCACCATGCAATCGTTCACTAAGTTAACTAGGGAAATGTGTGAAACTAGACTTTACTCACCAGCCTCTTTAACTCCTTTAATCTATCCACTGAATCTTCTGCTCTATTGGCTTCAATAAAATCAGCATATTTTTCTGTTGAGCACAAGATGAGGCAAAATATCTTTACTCCAAGGAAACCAAGCATCACATAAGGCACTCAAGTTCACTGATTTTCTGACATTATCAAGAAATTTTTAAGATCTCACCATTTGTAAACAGAGGATCTGGAAGTTTTCGGAAAAAGGACTTTAGTAAGCTGCTGATGACATTAAGGTCCCGCCATTTCTGCAGAAGAACAAAATAAAACATGGTGTTAGAGTATTTTGTACACAATATACATATATGTATAACAATGCAGCTGTTACTAAAATGCATTTTCATAAACTGCCTCACTGTGCTGTGCAGTTGACATGTCAGTCACTTACATCTTCCTGGATGTCGATATCAGTCATGCCTTTGCTGTTGAGCTCTTCCTGCATGTTGGAAATGGCAGCGTTGTTTCCTGGGACCCGGTAGATTCCTGTATACTCTAAACCCCTCTCCTCAACCACTTTACAACACACCTCCACGATCAGAGGAACAAACTACACAAAGCAGAAAAAAAACCAGATACACCTAATCATGACTTTTGACCATTCACCATATTATCTGAACTAGGAAGCAGTGAAGTAAACACTGAGTGTAAATTCTATCACTAAGTCATTCAGTCCGAACAATAATTAGAATGTAGCTGTAGATGTTTTTGCCATAATCCACATGATGTGACTGAAGAAGAAGTCACTTTTAAAGATGAAGAAATGAAATGTGAATTAAGGCGTTTTTTTACATTTTATTTTGTGACATGCACAGAAATAATGAAGAGTAAAATAACTAAGTAAAGGTCATTTGATGCCACAAAAAACAGCTTGATACTTTAAACTACACATCTGTGTGTGTCACTCACCCGGTTGATCTGTGCAGGGGGGCAGTCGTCCAGTCGCACCCCAAATGTGACTCCAGCAGGAGGCTTTTTCTCAAAAGGCCTCTTCATGATCCCTGCAATGCCGATTTTCCAAGCAGCTCTGTCCCGTGGTGGACTGGAGTCATCTGAGCAGAAACACACACATAAATGTTCAGAAATACACCGAACAGTTACCCCTAAACATCACCTAATTCTTTCTCAGTGTTTGGAGCTCCTTACCTTTCAAAGCCCTACGTTCCTCTCCTGTTTTTGGTGAATGGGGGCTATGGCTCTTGCCTTCTGCTTTACTACCGAGGAAGGCTTGTTTAATGCTGAGAGACTGGCGGGAGGTTTTTGGAGAAGGCTCAGACCTACTGCTGGGTGCACTGATCCCATTTTAAACACAGAAATGCATACATTTTAATATTCATTCGCATGAAAATCAAATGGGTTGATAAAACTCAGTTCCATCGTCAAGCCCCAGAGGGCGCTGTAGAGACCTGCATACCTCATCATGTTGTATTCCTTAATCTTTCGACTGATCAAGTCCTGGCTTGTTACAGCACCATTCTGAAATGACAGCAGATTATATTTGTTACAAGTGAATTTAACTGATAACCCTTTAGCAATGTGTCTGTACTGTCTGTGCTACAGAATTATTTTCTGAAGCGGTACTGAAAAATTGGAAATTCATCAATTTACAACCAAGAACAGCCAAGGCCTGACAAAGGACCAGACCACCTATGATGTATTCAACTATTTCACAGCCTGACTGAGTTGTGCACGTTCTGATCAGTGGTCAGAATATGCAATGCTACATAATGGATATTCAGACCAATATGGGAAAATTTATTGGTAACTTCACAACACACGATTTTTCAAATTATGTTTCTGCAGCCTTTGCAGATTTTTACAGTCCTACCTAATCACGTGATGTAATCTCAAGGATCTGATTTGAGCCTTGCCAGGAGTTATTAGTTAACAAGGTCTCATTGAAAGACATACTGACTGGCTCACAACCCGCAATTAAATGTCCTGAAACGGCTAACTGTGATTTTTTTTTTTTTGTTGTTCAGCACAGGTAGAACAAGTTTCCAATGACACCTTATTTTGGCTTTTGTACGCGGTTTCAAATATAAAAAGCCTCCATCATCGAGGCACTGTCACTGTATTTCATTCAAAGATGGACTCTGAGCCCTGCTGCTGCTCAAGCCAATGGGTGTGCTTGTTTCACTCAAAACTGTAATAAAGTTCTGTGTATAATTTGTAATACATGCAAAACTTGGTCTTAAAACCAGAATTCACCATCAATTCAGTTTTTCTGAATTTTCCCAATATTACAAAGGTCATCTTGAGCTGCCTGTATGCAGCATGAGTCTAACTAGAACGCACCTCTTCATCTATGTTGCTGTTTTCCTGAATGACTCGGATCCAAGACAGCATATCATCCCTCCCCTCCGCCTGGAATAAGTACTCGCAGTCTGAGGTGGTTAGTCGCATCACATTCTTGCGCCTCGTATCACTGTAGGAAATGTCAATCAGACAGGCCTTGATACTGATTTGCAGGGGCTCCTCTTCAGACTGTGTTGAAACGTGAGAAAGTGCATCCTTCCTATCTTTGTAGAGGGTAAGAGTGTGACACTGTAAAACGCCATACATCTGCTTCCATGATCTCATCCCACCGCCAACGCGCTACAGCGACAGAGAGACAGAGGGGAAAATTAGTCACATGCCAAAACATCTGAGTGATATTATGTTTGTCAAGTGAAAACATATGAGCATACCTTATTTTTATCTGTACTGAGTTGCCTGAAGTTCAGCAATCCCTCTTTGGAAGAATTAGCAAAAATATCTGAAGTAGAATCTCTCCGAGATCCTGAATCCCCAGAAGATTTATGTCCATCCAGAGCCTGATGGAGTAAATGCAAGAACAAACAATTGATTTGTTGGTACAGCCTTTACAAGACAGTAGAGGACAGAAACATAACAAAGAAAAGATGGCCTGTAACAAAAATCACGACAACAAGATGAGAATATGTGAGCGTTTACTACACACGTTGTTTTCTGTTACAATGTTGGATCCATATCATTGCAGGAAAACTATAGACATTGTGAGAACAAAAAAATGGATGAATATTTAAGTTGAGAATTATCTGGAGTTCTGCATATCAAACTAACTTTGAATATCAAAAATACCAACTATATGATTTTTAGTGGTAAAAAAACCAAAAACAAACACACACTGTAAACTAGCCCTAAGTTCAGCATTGCTTCAATTGAAATGGCTCATGTCTCATCCACCAAATTCCTGGGTGCTGTTGTAGATGAGAACTTAAATTGCAAAGAGCACATTGACTGGGTGACTAGAAAAATAAATAAATCACTTGGCATTATAACAAAAGTTAGTCATCATGTTGATTTAAAATGCACACTTGTTTTATATTAGTTTAATGTATCCATATTTGTCATATTGTAATATAGAGTGGGCAAGCACTTTCCCCATCAACTTTAAATAAAATATTAATCTTGCAAAAGCACTTCATTTGAATTACAACCCATTCTAAGCCACTGACCTATTATAACAGAATATTTTTGGTATCAATATCTACCAAATTTGTATTTCTATGTATAAAATTTGGTCCAATCAAAGTTCCTTGTCTGAGCATTTCATTTTGTATTTTGCAGCTAATGCTGCAGTTCATGGATACAGTACTCACCAAAATCAACATTTTCATTTGCCTAAATGTGTCACATCAAGATTTTGTTTTGTATAAGGTATAGAGGGTATAAATTGTGGAGACAATTTTCAAATGTTCTTGGAAATAGCACATCAGAAATATCCTTTAAGAAATATTTAAGGAAATCCATTACATTGTGCATGCATACATACACAC
>JAQQZY010000010.1:18292357-18331137 GCA_030068375.1 Ostorhinchus rueppellii | reverse complement strand
TACATATATATATACATATACATATACACACACACATACATACATACATACACACACAAACAAACACATACTTTTTTTCCCCCTTCCCTCTTTTTTAATGAATTCTGATTGTGTATTGACTATGGTAGTCTCATAACTTTTATATTGTTTATGTATGTATAAGGTGGAGGGTTTCAAACAAGCCCTTTTAGCCTTTCTGCCTCTCCCTGCTCCTTTACTGCTTTATTATTTCTTTGATCAATGTTATGCATGTGCAAAACAAATCAATAAATCAATCAATAAATAAATCTTTAGTGCTTTTATTTATACACAGTTACAATGCTAGTGACTTGCTACTTAAGTCTGGAAGAAGCAAATCAAAAACATGGTGAATTGATCCCCATTACTCACCTTTCTTAAACCCCTGAGACTGGGCATATGCTTACTGGAAGATCGCCTACAGAAGAGCAAGAAAAAGGCGTAAAGGCAAATGTGTCAAATACAAAGTTAAAGATTTTCATGACATAATATGAATGCCAAAACAGAAACCAGTTATCACATGCACTAACCCTCTCCCCTCTTCCTGGTAGTTATCCAGACCCTCGTCGTACGACTTCGATCGTTCGGTTTTGCTGGCTGTGTCTGATTCCAACAAAGCACTTCTCAAAGACTCTAGACAGAAATAAACACAGAACCATAGATTTAGTAAAGGTAAAGTAAAGGCGTATAGGTTTATTCAGTATTTGTGTTAACAGAGGGTCACATGGAGCTTTCTGCCATCTCCAGCTCTGAACAAATTAGATGTTAAATTAAATCAGTAAATGCAGAATAAATAAGACACTGTTACATCAGTATGATCAAAATTATGAGGTGAATCAGAGACAGATAGACAAATAATTACTTAGAACCAAAATAAGCCCACCTTTCAAACCATAAAACAGACATTTATATATCAAGTCAATAAAAAATTAAAAAAAACATCAATGACAATATTTATAACTGGGTAACTAGTTAGGCCATTTTCAGGGATACAATTAACACAGAATCTTGACTGACATAGCTCTCATCCTGTAACGTTTACCTTGGTCATGTGACAGCTGACGGCGAATCGGAGGGCATGGAGAGGCTGGACTAGAGGGACCTGTAGTTATCGACGGTGCAACAGATATCACAGCAGACGGGGGAATAGGAGCAGCCTCCCGGTCAACACTTGGGCTCACTGGCTCATCTATTAGGATAACACATTTGGTTTGGGAATAGGAATATTATTACAGCTTCTGGTATAGAAATATAGAACTATCTGCAATAAAGTATTCTCATTTTCTGCCCTGATGCTGTTACAGGCCGTTCAGTTAACTGGTTCATAGGAAACAACTTCAATAAGTATCAGCTGTGGAATTTTACAAAATGAAAAACACTCTTTATGTGACTTCCGTGGATAACATGCCATAGCACAGCTGATGGAGGAAACAGATCATCTTTGACTGTTTTTAAGAGAAAAGGAAGTTCTTCACATTTTAGCACCGCCCACTACTGGCACTTCAAGCCTGAAACAGCTCACAGTACAAAGCTGCTCTCTGCAGCCAAGGGGCTTTTGGAGCTAAATTTAAAAGCAACTGTCCTAGTTCCAGCCTGTACTCAACTTTGAAACGGGGCAAAAAAAAAAAAAAAAAGATGTCATCAACTTCATACGAGGACCTCTCAGGGCTACTTACTAAGATTCCACCCATCACATTATTGGAAAGTAACAACTTCAAAGGCATAAGTTTTTATCTACTCTGTACATGCTGGGCATATTGCTATAGCAGTAACTGGTGGTTGTGCCCTGGGTCCAACATGAACAAGACAAGCGGTATGAAGTTTGACCACCCTCACGTCATGCACTGTCTACGATCTACTTAAAGCATATTAAAAGTAGTTCAAGTCCATAAACCGACTTGACAGTCATGCAGCTGTGTGGTCAAATCTGAATTATTCAAAAATTGCAGATCAGAGGCGAAGGTCTTATTCTAGATACATGTAGAGGCAGCAAAATGCCAGATATGCTCATCTAAACATAAGCTTTTTCTGTGGTTCAATTAAAAAAAAAATTGATTTTTTTGGAACACTGAACCAAGGACCAATCACACAAAAATAAAGCCTCGACTGGTGGTCTTTGAAACAGGCCATTGATGGAACCGCACTAGCCCTTTCAATTGAGGCTCTGTTTTCCTGAGCCAGGGCACCAATCCCAGAATGGTGATGTTACTGCATTATCACTGTCACTGCCTGCTTTGTTTGCACCTGGCCTGTCAGGTCTCTGACCAACATTATATATGGACCTCTAAAAAGCCCACAAGATCCCTGTTAAAAGCCCGCCAAGTGTGCAGGATGTGAGGAAGAGATGCCTCAAACTTGAAATTGACACATTTTTAAAATGGCTCACAGGTCTGAAATAACTAGATCACAGAAAACTTGCAACCCTGCTGCTCCAATGTTGTAATCACTGCCTGTGCTTTTATAGATTATAAATGCATGTGTATTTTGCAGATATGTATGATGTTTAAACTTGTTTTTATGGCATGCATTTACTTCAAATGTATGATTTCAGACAATTACAGCACACCTAAATTCTAAACGGAAACCAAGGCTTTCAAATGTTTGTTACTGAAGATTGAACAGATCTGTATACCTTTGTAGGAGTGTGATGAACTGACAAGTCACACTGTTATGTTGTGTTCACTGTGCAACACAACAATAACTTTTTAAAGTTGCCACATTTCACTGTGAAACTCCTTTTTCTCCCTTGGCTCATATTAAAACCTTCCACTGCGGTCAATGCCTGTGACCCAGTTCTGAAAGTCTGTATAATTTACCTGCAAAGTACAAACTGTTTCCTTTATGTCCATCTAAAGTAGAAGTAGATCAGACATCAGTTTGCCCACTTTCTTTTTCTTTTTTCTTCTTTTTCCACTTTTTAAGTTAGAACCCCCCACAATATTCTGACTTGGGACAAATTCAGGAGAACCAATCTAATTACATGTTCATAAAACATTGATAGCTCAAAAGACATACACATGTAAAAATGACAAAGATAACAAAGACTAAAACAGTTAAGTGGACTTTTCATAAACTAGAACATTTAGGAAGGTGTCAAACACAAGATCTTTGGTGTAAATGCTTAATGTGGCTTCCAGCAATGTTACTATAGCAATGTTCTCAGTGAGGGGAAATAATAAGCATGCTGAGAGTAGTCCTAAATTATTAAGTGATTCTCTCTACTGAACTGATCATAAACAGCTCCCAATAACAGGCCTAAACACATACAAAAACACATACTTCAGAAAATAGCAGATATCTGGTCATATTTACAAATTCTGATACTACTGAGCCAACAGCTAAAGATTCTAACAAAAACAAAGTAACAAGCAAACAAAGTAATTTAAAAACAGAATTTTACATGGTTGGACAACTGCCATTTCAACAGAGATTCATTTAATCACTGGCAAATGTACTATGGGGATATGGATCTATAACGTACTCCATTCAGAAGAGAGGCCTTGACAAAACAATGTATTAAGCGGAGATGTAGAAAATATTTCAATGGGATTAAGCAATCCTTCAGTCCAACCCAGTTAAGCCAAATATCCCACAAACCCTTCCTGAATGCCACAAAACCTGATTAATATCTTCTGAGGGGGAATTAATTTATTGTGATCATCTATCTATGTATGTCGCACTAAACTTAGTAAATACACCCACAGCAATAATGCACCCACTTAGATTATACTGTTCTGTTATTCTACTGGCTTTATAGTTTTCTTTGTGAACAAACTGGTTCTATTGCCATCTATGATCCCTTTAACTGGCTATCAGCACTCTCAGTCTGCTTCATGTTACTACTGCCTACTGTTGTTGCTATGACAACATGGTGCTGAAAGCTTACAACTGATTCTGAACTGATGAATTTCTTACCGATGAATGGAATGGAGTCCAGGGACTCATCAAGGTTGCTAGAGCAGGAGGTGTGACGTTGCTCCCCAAGGCGACGGATGTGTATCTCTCGACGTGCATCATTGGGAAGCCAGCATGCCACCACATCTGCTGTGGAATCTGCTCCATCGTCATTTACCGCCAAGATGTAGGAGGGGTGACGAAGAGGGCTGGGGTTCTTTCCAGAAGGAGGCTTCTCCCTTAAAACTACCCCACTATCGGTGGGGCTTCGCCCATTCAACTGAGTCTGAGATTCTGGTTGAGGTGGAGGTGGTTTGAGGATGCTAGGCCTCTGAGGCATTTGTTTTGGGGTGGAGCAGGAAGAAGACCTTTGTCCTACCATTGCTGCGTCTTTTCTTGCCTCAACAGGATGCATGGTTTCAGCTCGTATCCTGCTCTGGCCTTGTTGTGAGGGGTGTCCTGTATGGTTACCTTTGACAGCAACTCTTTGGTCAGTAAGAGAATGCTCAGCGCTTGTGCTCTTTCCAAAATGTGAGGGTCTGTCTGAAAGCATAGGTGAGGAGCGGAACTGATGAGAATCTGGTCCTTTTGTGTATAGAGAAGGGTTAGGTGGGCCCCTCATGCCACCACTGTATCCAACAGAAGGCCTGTAGAGCATGGCGTGTCTTGGGATAGATTGTCTGCTAGCCCTAGTACCTTGGTCTGCCCTTCCATAACCTGCCATCCTGTCCATGGGTCGTGCCAGTTCAGCAGGGTCAACGTAGTCTGTGGAGTGTGCCCGGGCTTTGTTGATAAGGCCATCTTGGGACACGCTGCGAGGAGGCCAGTTTCTTGCATGACCCATCCTCTCTGAACCACTCATACGGTCCTGTGAGGCACTGCGTGGGGCAATCTGAAAGTGGGGTGGAGGTCCTTGGTATGACCGTTCATGGGAAGTGCTCCTGCGCCGGATCCCCTTAGGGCACCAGTCTCCACGGGAAATGTGCGGAGCAGCACTGAAGGAGTTCTGACTGGCTCGCAGATTGTCGAGCCTCTCCTGAATAGTCCTACTACCATGAGAATGGATTCCTTTGTTGTCGATATACTCCCTGTATGTTTGGTAAGTACGCCAGTCAATGTTTTGATGGTTGGGCTGGTAATGAGGTCCTGGCCCTCCGTAGGGAACCATTCCCAGACCACTGGGAAAGACATCAGCCTTCCGGGGGTGGGGATATTGGGCTAAAGAACCAGGCCTCCCCCGGGCAAAGGCTGGGTCCATGTAATCTATTCTATGTGCTGGACCAACTCGTCCCATATGGGCTGTATCAGGAGGAACCACCACAGTCCTCACGCTGTCATTACGCATGCACACAGCTGTCTGGCTTTTTGGATATGGTTGAGGGGGAGGGGATGGGGGCACGGTGATCTCCTTTCGGTACCCATGGTCAGCAGGAGCTGTTGGCCCTCGGCAGACCTGCCCTGCAGAGTCTGTGGCCTGGGCCATGCCCGTAGGCTTACAGTCTACTCTGGGGTAGCATACTGGAGGTGGTTCGGGAATGTGACAGGCATTTCCACTGTAGCTACTGTGGCCACGGAGGTAGGCATCCTGGGAGTAAGCCTAAAGACAGTGCAAGAAAGCAGTGTTAAGTAGATACAGTACAAGCTGCATTTACAAGGGTGTGTAATATTCAACAGTGTGATACTAGATGCTTATGGAGAAGTCAGCCATGATATTACAAATGCTACTGGATGCATGTGTGTGGGCAGTGCATGTTGCAGTACGAGCGAGCGGAGGCGTTAGCAGTTCAGGAGTGTCAGTGGTCTTCATCTGCTCCTTATTTAGAGTTCTCACAGTAATGTTCCCTGTTACATGGCAGAACACCATGCACTATGACAGATAATAGTACGCTATTTGAAAACAAAGTAGGAAATACTTTTCAAAAAGTGGGGAACCTTCTGCAGAAATACAGGACTTCAATATATTTTATTTTAGTACAAATACTTATATTGAAAAACATTTATTTGCATTCAAGTCATTTTCAATGAGCATGGAAAAAAAAAAAAAAAAAAAAAAAATCACGGATGAATGTGCTTATACCACAAGTCTAAATACCCTTAGGTATAGTAGATGGTTTATTTGCACAGAACTCGACACTCGTGATATTTTCAGTTGACAGTGTTTAACAAATCAATACACTGGTTAGATAAGGCAAGTCAAGCAACTTACAGCTGACATGTGTGAACAAATGCAATACTATATTACAAATGTAAGTAAAATGGACATAAATAAAGACAGATGTCTCCATTCACCCACCTCAGAATGTAAACTCAGACAGAGCGAAGGTCTCCCGTACCTCATAGTGAAAATGCTATATTTAGCCTGCCTGACTAAGCGCCAATTATATAGACCATTTCATTTTCTTAGAAACTCTTTTCAATATACAATAAATTACAAAATCCTGTTGATTTGATGTACTGTTTTCCTGGTTTAGTCGTAGAATGTTGTACTTGCAATTGAAAGAACAGCAAAGGCATGAGGACTTTGATCCTGCTACCTGGTATCAAATTACAATCTTACATAAAGCTGTGTGTGCCATAACAATCAGTGACAGTTCCTCCCTCTGTAAGCATTCGTATGCAGGGGAGTTCAGAGGTCACTGGCCTTTATCACATTAATGACATCTGGCACAGAGGACGGAGAAGGGGCGCGGCTTCACTGAGGTGCCAGCTGGATGCCAGCGCGAGAGCTGAATGTAACAGGTACTGCAGGCACAGTATCGGCCATTTCAACAGCCGAAATACTAACATCTCTGGTTCATCTCAGAGACAACCAAGACAAGTGCATAGAAATAATGTAGATCCTGTAGACAATCATGTAATGATACTGCTGACATGCATGACATATGCAAAATGAGACAGCAAGCATAACATGTCAACGTCAAGGAGCTATCCAGTCTGCTGTTTGCTTACCAGATTAGCAGTTTCCAGAGAAAAAGGCTGCCGTTACAGCATGTGAAAACAAAAGCATTAAGAAATGAAGGAAAAGAAGGTGGCAGAGAAAAGGATGCCAGCGGGAAAAAATATGCACATAAAAAAAACAACAGATTCAAAGAGGAGAGAACATGAAACAGCCACAGCATAGCTTCGGTTTGACATGCTAAAAATACACTAGAGCTGCAGCAGCAGCACAGAGGGATGAAGAAGCAAAGATGTAGCGGGGTTGCCACGTTACAACCTGCCTGTGTCAGTCTGTCCTGGGTAAGGTGGCAGGAGCAGAAGCTTGCCTCTCATGTTGCTGTTAAGTCTCCATGGTTCTATCCATCTTCAGCCAGAATATTACGCTAAGAGAACAAGGTGCCTCCAGTCTAAGTCTCCCTCTCCCTCCCTCTGCTACTGCTCACATGACAGAAGCAGCAGCAGCTGCTGATTATACATTTAGCTGTGATGGTACAGCTCCCCCTCCCATGCCTTCCTCTTCTCTCCTCTCTCAATATCAACCTGTTCAAAACACAGGGATGTCAACTGATAATATCCATTGGTTTCATCTCCACATTTAAGCTCTTTCCCTCTTTTTCCTACCTCAGTATTTCCTCTGCTTTCCTGGTGAACAGTTCCCTCCCTTTTCTGGTCTCTGAATGTACACCCTCTGTGTCTTTGCTAAGCAACTGCTGCCTGTCTCTAAGCAGTCAGTGTGTGCTGCCTCCTACAGTGTAATGTCATTCTGCAAGCATCTTTGATAATCCTCTTGTTCTTACGGACAGTGTGTCTGCTTACATTAATATTTTTTGTGCTCCTGATGGACCACTACTGTGCAGTACTACAGGCAGTGGCATGATGGCACATGAAAAATGGATTGGGCTGTGAAGATAGGCATAGTAAGAAGGCAGAGGTAAGGAAGAAGGAGGACCATCATAGGAAAGGTAGAACAGAAGTTAATGAGTTAAAGGAAAGGAGATAATGTTGATAATAACTGGAAGAAAACAGCCAGTGGTTATAACCAAAATTTCACATTTTCTGTGCATCCAAGGCTGATTTAAAATAATTTAAATGATTACATTTCACATAAAAATGTAATTATAAAATGATCTACAAAACATATTTTATATTTGAATGGTATTTTAAGAAACAGACATGCATAAAATTTTGTTAAGTTTTAATTGGATATCCCATTCATAAATGACAACTTAAAAGAACTATAGTCAGTTGAAAGAAGTCAATCACCCATAATGGATCCCCAAAAGTAAAATTTCAGGTTAGGCAAATAGCCTTTCATTATATAATTCATAAACAAGCTGTGTGATAACAGGAAGGCCCTCGGGAAAGATTCATGAGCATCCTGACAGTGCACTTAGTGTGATTTGCTATAGATATGGAACAGAGAAGTGCACCTTTGCTTTGCACTAAATGTGCAGAACGTGTAGAGAGAGCCAACAGCTGCCCGCAGCATGCATTAAAGGTTAATGATAATATCTGAAGTGCACATAGCCATGAGGACTTGGTGTTACACTTGACATAATTTTGGAGATATGAAAACCACATATGCAAAATCTGTTAATTGTTTTTCCCCCACTCTGGCAGAAAAAGAGGAGAAAAATCTTTACATGTTTATACTGCGACGCCACAGTAAATCCTAATTACAACTAAATAGAAAAAACATATACACCAGAAGAACTGTTAATTTCAGATTGGAGACAAAATTTCTGCTGTATTTCTGTAAACTGATTTCCGAAGGCATCTGCTACCAACATACACAGATGACAATAAAACGTTTTGTTTCCTGCACTTAAAAGCTTTTTTTTTTTAAAATCTCCACAGAGGATACAACACATCTGTTTTAATCACTCTTGCCTCTCTTACTCTTTAGATGATTGCCAGTTAACCTGCACTTATTGTCTACTCTACATAAAATATAAACATTAACTTCCTCACTACTTTTTATGGTCTTTGATCTAAGTTAATGTGTCTCTTAACTGTCTCCATCTTAACTTCTACTAATACTAAACTGTCATAGAGTTTAGGGGTTGGGGTTATAGCCTCTTCCTTTGAATCATTTACTCATATTTATTTTTAACAACAAGGGCTTCAGCTTGCTGCTTCCTTGAAAGAAGTCACGGCACACTAGTCATAATGAAAATTCCACATTACAAGACAAACTCATGATGGCAACACATTCATCACAAAACAAACATATTTCATCTGTTCCATCACTTCATTCAGTTTTCTGATGCAGGTGGCTCATAATCTAACCCGATGAAAGAAACCAAACACCTCTGAGGACCTTCCAAAACAAAAATATCAGCACAACCTGGAAATCGGATCCTGACAGGGCTGAGTCATGAAATTCAAAAGTTTGTAACCCTACTACAGTACTTCACCAGGAAAAATCTGACAAATTATTACATCTTGAAACTAACTATTTCAATTAGGCCATTCTAGCAGTGGAGTCAGCAGCAGGTTTGGAGGACAGAAAAGTTGCTGTGGCCTGATTTGGGAGCCTAGATTCTGAGTCCTGATGGGACAGGCAGGCTGCATCTTATGACTGCTGTTCCAACATGAACACCTTAAACTAGGACAACTCTGCAGGTTCTGATGTAGTGGAAATTCGAGAACTACAGACAGTGAGAATATTTTCTGTTTTCAAAGAGTGTATACAGTAAACACCTTACCATGACTATATAAAAAACAAAACAAACAAAAACTTACCAGTTGAAGGATATCCTCATCTTTTGGCATCACACAAAGTTCAAGGAAATCACCACTGTAGGGGAGAAATAAAGAGACTTAAACAGGAAAATGCATCAACTAGGCAAAAACAAAAGACTTTCTATCAAAGCTCACCTGTCCTGGATCAACGATATAACTTCCCCATAGGCTTTACCGATAATGCTCGCCCCATTCACTTTGACAATGCGATCACCTAACAGTCAATTTGAGAAAAGTATTAATTTGACATGACATAAAACGAAACAAGACAAAGCTACCAACCTTAAGAAAGTCGGTTGGCAAAGAGGAAGTGTTCCTTCAACTAAATTGTGAAAATGAAAGCAGATACCCAAAATATAGTTAACAAAATTAAAGTAACTTTCTTTATTTACTACAACCCACCAAACATTCATGTTTCTATACACTAAAGAGGTACAAAACATTCCATTTAACTATGGATCCAAGCAAATGTTTCACCTCAGAAAAAGAATACTGTCAGGCCACTACTGGAAATAGCTCAGCTTGCATATTTTCCCTTTCTGCTTGCAACACTCTAAAGTATCTCTGCAATAGCTTCGAGGAAGTTAACTTACTCTGTATGACATCAATAGGATTATGCTTCAACCTCATCACTTCCCAGAGGTTAGACCACTGATTTTTGGTTACTGAAGAGGATTGACTGGTTATTACCTGTACAAAGTCCTGCGCCATGAGCAGGACCGCCTTCCTTGACCTGCTTCACAAAAATAGTGTCCATTGGTTCTAGCCTATTCCGCGGTCTCCCTGGTAATAATGAGAAGAGAAAATATTACACTGTAAATACAGTATAGAGTTACCTTAATATCACATCAAGCTGACTATACAAATACATGACTCGCTCAGAGATAAACCCAAAAGGTGAATACAACTACAAAGCAATGATCACCAGCTGAGCTCTAAATAGTTTTATTTAGGTGAGAGGACAGAGTGGCTGTATACGAGACACAAACTGGGAGGTTTGTCATGAGATTTGGAGACATGTGAATTGACATTATGACAGCAGAACAGGCTGTTCTAGCCAATGTTAGTACCCTTTAGAATAGAAGGATAATTAATTGGTTCAAAAACAAGAAAACTTCAACACAGGGAAACTGTGTGGGTTTAGGGAAAGGATAAAAGCGGCTAAAGACAGGAAAACCTGTTTGCTCATGCTGCTCCTGTCTCCTAGCAGCTGCATGGCTGCAAAAAAAAAAGAAGGAAAGCAAAGAAAGAAGGAGGGGGTGAGAGAAAGAGAGACTAAGAGAAGGTGGAGTGACAGTGTGCTCAGCTGCACAACTCCCACTCTTTCCTTATAAACTGAGAAATAGCTCTGGGCACAGCCAAAGAGTGGCTAAAATCCTTTCGCAGTAGTTAACATTCTGCTAGTGAGTCAGTGCACGATGGCTCACAAACTACAGTGGATGGAAGGCCAGGATGAAAACAAGTAAGACTGTTAATGGTGTAGTGCTTGATGGTTTCTTTCTGCTACTAAGTAAAATTACTTTTCAATATATTGCATTTCAAGCAGTTTGATATGAAACAAGAATTCTATCAAATTCTGTGGACAGTGTTTTCACGCTGTAGAAAATCTTTGGCATACTTTGGCTAATCACAAGTGTTTTAAGACAGGTAGGGATTGACAGCTGCCATCACTAATCACTGTTTAGATGACTTCTAATGTGACTGCTGCTCTACGACCACTCTTTTCTACACCATTGTCAAATAGTGTCAGGTTCATCTATCTTCATTTTTAATCTTTTCATTTGGACTGAGAGGAGACAGCTGCAGAGGGACAGTGTGTCATCTGCTGTATTTCCCTTATTTCAGCTCCTTCAGCTTTAATGCATCATAATATTAATATTTGAAGTCAATGGAAGCTCATTATTATCATCATCATCATCATCATCATCAAGATTTTAACTACCAATAAATTTATTCTAAATATTACAGACAGATGTACTAAGAATAAATAAATAGAATCAATTAGATACCAGAAAAGAGATAAGGGCTCAAATATTCAATAATAAATCAAGAATAATCAGTTAATCAGATGTTGTCTCTAAACATTTGTAAACCTAACAAGCAGACATATCACCTTCTCCTCAGATTTTCCTCCTTCTCTCTTCCACACATAAGATTACTCATGCAGAATTGCATCCAGGGGACACATTATGTAACGCTGCAAGAGGAGTCTTATACAGAGATGAAACATGCTCCCCCTTGTGGCAAAATATGAGGCTGCACTTGAATCACCACAAAGGAGCTGTTCATGGATTCATTCAACACCAGCCAAACCAACAGCTCAATGCCTGGTGGGCTTCCGTCCCCCCTAGTGAACTATGACACAACCCAGTGTTTTGTTGATTTGTACTTGAGAACAGGAGTGATTGTGGGAACCCCAAGATACTACATTTCTAAATAGGTTGTGACAATTTGTACATTTAATAATTAAAAAAGTAAAGCTATGTTACATACCCAGTTTTCATCAATCAAGTAAAAACAAACTAACACCAATGAGAACACAAGCTTTACAACAATGGTTTTACATCTCAAAAAGAAAATTAACATTACATCCGAGTTTGGGTTTAAGAAGTTGCAGGCTGTATGACAGAGAACTTTATGTTGCAGCAGAGAGAAACTGATGTGTGGAGCAATATTTCTCAGATCTCACCTTGATAATAAAGCAACACAGCATATTTTGCCTAACCACATTTAAATCAGTTCTCTAAATAGACAGACAAGTTATGTTCTGATTAATCCACTGATATAAAAGTTATGACAAATTTTTGGCCTTGAGGTATTTATTACAAGCTCTTCTAGGTGTAAAGTCACATGATCATTTGTTGTTATATACAAAACAAAGATCTCTGACAACTGTACATAACGGTGAGGGAAATACTGCTAGAGTAAAAACATAGATAAGGGTTTCTTATGATGTGAAAACAAAGAGGCATTTGTAATAATTCACTTCCTCAACAGTGCTGCTTGCCACCAAAAATAATTTTCCGTCTCTGTCTTGCAGATGGGAGAAATCCCCTTGAATAGATTCCAGTATATGAAACAGTCTCCCACAAATGGGAGTTCAGACTTGACAACGGTTGCTCCTTGAAACACTCTCTGATTATACAGGCAAGTAAAAACAAGAAAAAAAAAAAAAAAGTAAGGTGGGAAGAAACAAGATTACCCAATTGAGGATTTCTAATAAGAAAAAAAAAAATCATCATCATAGCAGCAGTGGAAACCTGAAAATACTATGCCTGCATCCATCCAGAAAATGATGGAAATTGCACTCTTCATAATATTATTAGACCCCAAAATTCAATGGGGCAGCACATTCAATGACTTTCAGGTTTCATGTTTGGACAGAAAATGACAGTACACAAAAGGGAAGTCGACACAGTGGAAAGGTTTGTAGCTTTGTAAATAAACAAAAGTATGTGAAACTATACACATAAATCATGGGTGTGATGTGAAGTTTTGTCCTTGATGAATGGAGAGAAACAGGTTGGTATGTTGACACTAATGAGAGAAAAGCAGTTAAAACATGCTCTATCCAGTACAAAATGAGGCCATTGCTTTCTGACAAGCTTTTTAGGGTTAGTGAGGAAAAAGAGCAACAGCAACAAAGTGAGACAATATGAAGAGCTGGTTCAGTGTAGAACAGAAACAGGTGGTGCTGACCAAACCTTTCATGCCTCCACAAAGGTCAGTGACACACAGGAGCTACATTGTTCTCATCGCATAAGGAAGCAAAAAGAGCCAAAGAGTGGATGGATTAAGAGTCATTAGAAGTCAGAGGCACTGCTCTGACTCAGCAGAGCTGAAGGGCAGGCGTAAAAAGGAACAGCCGAGTTTTTCTGCTTACCTCTGCGGCCATGATCTTCCTCCTGTAACACAGAAAGGCTCAAGTGACTATGTTGTTACGGATCACAATTTACCACTTACACGTAAGACTGTTGTTGACTGTTTAACTGAATACTGTGATGAATGAAAGTAAAAAAAAAAACTTCTGTTCAGTTTAATAATTATCATCTGGATATTTACCGGAAAAGTGCAGTGCATGGTTGACTCCGGTGGATATACAATGAAGTGCCGTAGGGTGAAGCCAAACCCTTGGGACGTGCGACGTAAATGCACAGTTTTTGGCCTCGGCCATGAGAACACCTCATCCTCTGTTGGGTAATGCCCTGCTGGAGAATCAGCCAAGCTCCGCCACTCTGGAGAGTCATTCTACACAAACAGAAAGTTCAAGTTAGTTGTGAAATTATTTTAATTTCACTTGACATTTGCATTCAAGGAGATCTCGTACATAATACCAGATATGAAACCGGAAGTGCAAATGGTGGAAATTCCCAGTGCTACAGTCCAAAACAATGCTTCAACCATTCCAGTCATGTATCAGGTGTGTTGTCTGGTTGCGACATCACCGTCAGTGAAATTTAATATCTGCTACGCAACCCATATGAGCCAAATACAGCTGCAGTATACTCATTGGAAATTATCAGCAAAACGTGGGAAGTTACAGCCACACCATCTTGTTGTAATGACGTGGTATTTACAAGCATCAAAGAAGTCATTAAAGGTGGTTACGAAACACGACCCAGAAAAGACTGACAGGGTAATGGTCACATTTCCAACCAAATGATATTCTAATTTGATAAAGGCCACACACACACACACACACACACACGCACACGCACACGCACACGCGCGCACACACACACACACACACACACACACACGCTCTGTACATAACATGCTGGGTTAACAAAATGTCACAATGAATAGAAGTGGCAATGACCCATTACTGATATTGTTTGTTTACCTACCATGATAAACTAGCCTAATTGAATCCAGTCTTTTTCCCTTGTTATCTTTATTAAAAAAAAAAAAACCTACTTAAAGCTGTGTACGACATTCATCATCAATTTTTCATCAAATCTGTAAAACCCAAGTGATAGCCCAAGTATCACGAATCCATTAGTTTTTCCGTGATTATACACCTGAATCACTCCCCTTACGGTGTACAACTTCAAAGTTGACTCCATCACAAGCACTCAGTTTGTTTAGATACCAAACCAAACTGTCACATTGGCCTTTTCCGAATTCCATGCAGCCACAGTATGGCCGCTGCAGCAAAACACATGAAAACCGCTTCTTGCTGCTGCGTAGAATCCCGAAAAAGCCTGAGTGACGGTTTGGTATGTAAACGAGCAGACTCCTTATGATGGAGTCAGCTTCGAAGTTGTTCACTGTGAGGGGAGTGATTCAAGTGTATAATCACAGAAAGACTAACAGATTCATGGTACTTACAGTAAGCTATCACTCAGGTTTTAAAGATTTGATGAAAAATTGGTGACAAACATTGTAAGCTACTTTAAGAATCATCTGTAAATATCTATATCAACTGAAATATAAATACTTTATTGCAATTCATTTTTCAACTATCGCCCAGCCCTAGTATGAATTAGAAAAATAAATTAAATTGTAAAAAATATTAATATTTGTTCACTTTACATCAGCTAATTGTGTTTCATCCATACAGTAGGAGTGATGCATTTCAGACTTCTGGGCTTTGGATCCCCACCCCACTGGTTACTATTTATAGCGTCACACTTTTGTTGTATCATGTGGAGCAGCACTCCCCTCACTCAGGTCCCTGAGTTCATATTTCCTGTTTCAGTACAACATCCAGGTACATCACTGGCCAAACAGTCTTATATTTCCACACTGAAAAAGTGCTTTTCCTCACTCTGTCTCTAACAAACCCTCCCCCTCCCCAGCTGAAGCACAGACTTTCACCCACAATGTGAGGAATTTGATGAGCTTGCATTCATGCTATCTCTGCCTGTGCAGATATGTTGAGTGAAATATTAGAAAACCAGAGTTAACCAAATGATAACACAAACAGTGGCCAAATATGAATTATAAAGTTTGTTGTAGACAAATTAAAAGCAAAAAAAAAAAGTTTGTGTTTAATTTGTTTGTCTTATGATTAATAGAATATAACTGAGAAGCTGTCCTTATCTCAGCTGCAAGTTCTACTTAGAGAACTCTACTTTTTTACATGTGCTGCTGGGAAAATGAAAAGAGCAAAGCCATGTTTAAAAAAATATCAGCAACAGCTGGTCCTCAACAACTCAAAACACATATGTAATAGAGTTGCTCTTGATATTGTCCCAAAATGAGCCTTCAGTACTGCACTCAATGCTTCATTAGAAGCATACAGGGTGCCTGGAGGCATGTACCAAGTTAAAGCATGTTTCACTGCAGTATTTGCAGAATATTTATCACTTCTCTAGAGCAGAGTTATTCTCCTTTTTAAGCATGTATTTCTGTCAGAAGCAGTACATGAGCAATAGCAGCTGCCTGGTTTGTTAAGTAGGGCTATATGATGCGTTACCCTGTGTTGATATTTCCATCTATACTCTTTATACAATCAACATAACGCTTCATTTTATGTTCAATCATTTTTTTGATGGTATTTCTGTCTATTTCATTGTGTTGAAAATCACACTCCCTGTGGCAATACAGTCTGTCATTTGCAAGTGCAGGCAAGAAATTAGCATGAAAGGCACAGAAACACCAAGATTTTCACATAACACTCACGACATACACTTTAAGAAGAGTGTAGGGCTGGGTGATCTCACAGTTTTTGGTTGCTATTGATCTGTAGCTTATTTTCTGCTTTACTGCACTGCCAAAACTTTTCTACTCCGTTGCATTTAATTTTAAATGGCTTAAATGCCAGTGTTACATTGTGAGCGGTTAACATTAATGTTTTTCGCCAGTGTGTTTATTTATGCCCATGTATTGGGTTTCTTTAGCCTTTTTCTGCACTAAAATGTTTGGTTTTCATACAAGTTAACTTGCAATGTTTGTAAACAATGTTAAGCTGCTGCAGAAGAAATAATGACTGGCAAGATGACAACTTCCATCAGTCAAGGGCTGCTGTATGCCTGTTTTCTGAACTCAAGAAGCATCTGAATTACATAAGTCACTTTTACACAGAGATCCCAGAAAAAAGGTGAGATGGTGATCCCGCCTTTTTTCCACCCACAACTGGTTTCCACAGCCAAGCCAAAGGAGTAAGAGGTCAGACAGGCTGGAATTTTACACAGCAGACCTGCGTTCCAGAATCAAAAGGGCAGTGACACAGCGCAGCGTATAGTGTGACGTATAACTTGCGTATTGGAAATACCCCAAGCTTCTTAGTTAACCTCTCCAGTCTTTCACCGTTCTGCAAATGTTAGCATGGATTGAGTCCTCTGCTCGAAGTGACAGCAGCTTGTGGATCTTGGCATCTCCCCAGTTTGACATCTTTTTGGTCATGTAGATATGTTTGTTTACTGTACACGGCCTGTGCTCATTTTTAAATCCCCCCGGCGTGGGAATCACACACGCAATATGTCATCAAAACGTCACACCTTGGTTGCAGAATTAGAGATATTTCTTTTACATAGCGTTCCGGAATCATGATTCCACCTTTATCACGGCTCTGTCACTACCTCTAGAGGGGTTATAGAGCAGTGAAAGAGGTAGGACCAAATGATCCCTCCATTTCATTTATACAGATGTCATTCCATAATAAAGGTAAAACATTCCCATAACAGAGTCGCTATGTAAAAGAGGCTATAGACACTTTAGAGTTCAAATATAAAAATATTATAATAATATAAATCTCTGGACAGACAAATTGGTTCACAATGTAGGTGATTAATGGGAACCATTGTAGCACCACAGATATACATACAGTTAGGAAAATGCAGGCTACTCTTTACTTCATTAGCTACCGTTTCAAATTACAATGGTCTAAAAATAATGGAAAAATGCAGTGTTGTAGGTGCATAACAAGATGCTGTCATGCTTCCACTACAGAAACCAGCGTGGTGGTCATAACTTGCCTACATATTTTAAGAAGTGAGAAAGTTGTTATTCTGATTATGGATGTTGATTTTACCTCCAAAGACCATCCTATTAATTTTACTCCAGGTCATTCAGGCCTATTTTGAAGTAATTTTCACATTTTTGTGTATCATAAAAAGAGAATAATAATGAAGAGACCTGTCGTGTGATTTAACATGATCATAAATTATAGCAAATTGTGGCAGAGAACTCATAAATGTTTTTTCTTCCACCCGTTTTGGCTCAGCAGCAGTGAAATAAGACTGGTGCTGTATTTATTCATCATTATCTGGATGTGAAATGACCTACATAGCAATATGATATTTTGGCAAAGCCCTACTGTTGAGTACATACAAGGAGTTCAAACATGCATGAAGAGTTAAAAGGCCCAGAGTTCTACTGAAGCTGGCTGGGAAACAGAGCTGCAGGTGCAGCTGACGCGCATTTATTTCGATGAAAGTGGCAAAACAGGTTTTACTTTGCATTACTTTGAATGTACGAGGATCACAGCATATAAGTATTAAACTGAGTTTGTGTGAACCCTGTGTGCGTATTCGAAAACATTCAGATCCATATGCAGAGAAGAGCTTGTGGTGATATGACAATGGATCAACTGGATGTTTGGAATGCCTGAATGGCTCCCCTCTTGTCTCCGGGGTAAGCCATTCCCAGTCTACTGGATCTGATTTAGCAACCAGTGCACAAGGCAATTTCCAACCCTCTGATCTTTAGATGTGGAGGACAGAAGGGGGAGTGGGCCTCCTGACAGACACATGCCAAGCAGTGTTATCATTGCCACTCGCATAGTTAAAACCACTGTGACATTCCAGGACAATAAATTCCAGACCAACATTTCTCCACGTTTTCCCTTTTCCTTCCATTCAATAAAAAAACAAAACAAAAAAACACAACAACTATCTTTCTATTTATGAAACCATGATGTTGATTGTAAAGAATAGAGAACAGAGCAAGATTCCGGTGTAAACCTGACTGACCAGATGATTTTGCTGACAAATAACCAGGACCAAAAGATTAAGAGGAAACAGACATAAAGGAGAAAAGTATGAGATTACCTGTCCAAAAAGGGGCTACAAAGAAAAGCACATAAAAGGAACACCCACATCAAAAACACACCTTTCCTTTCTAGCCCACAAATGAATGCCTCTCACCCATTTATGAATCACCAGAATGCCAGACTGATATTTGCACTGGGTGAGGCAGCTGGGAAAGCATTTTCAGCAGACATTTGTTCTTCTGTTGGATGTCACTTGGAAATGAGCTTCATATTTTAGAGTAGGGCATTGACTTCCACAATCAGATAACAATGAAAAGCATCTTTAAATAATGACTGAAAAGAGCCAGTGGTTTACCCAAGACTGGTGTTTTCTACTTGTTTTATTGTGCTGCAACTAACGTTTAGCTTACAAGCCATACTCCCCAGATGTAAGGAAACAAACATGGTTAGTACTGAACAAAGCAAAAATTTTATCACCAATTTTACATATTTTAGATAACTAGCTGTCAAAATACTGAATGTTTTTTTTTTCTTGCACATCGTTAAACCCTATAGCACATTTGGTAAAATGCTAAAACTACTGTACATGTGACCATTTCCTCAGCAATGATAACATGACTACATCAGTGGATCCCCTACTGTAGCGAGAGATGACGCAGCAGACAAATCATACCACCCACCAAGTTCAGAACTATGATGGTTTTATACCAAAAAAATGTGCCAGAACAGGTTGATTTCTGAAGAGTACATGCCAAAAGAAACTGGACTTTCCACTCCATTTATAGAATATTATAAAACCAAACTATATATCCTATGTGTTTAAAGCCTCTGCTGACATCATGAAATGACACATTACTAGCACATGACATCAGCTCCAAAAACATCTGACAAGTACACAGCTTTAAAATCTGAAGAGACCAACTTCTATGTGGGCTGCTAAATTCTACACCACATCCCGTCCAAACCAAGCACTTAACTGTGAAAAGCCTGAGGTAATGATACAGATGACTGCTGGTGAGCCCAGGGCGTTTCAGCCTTGTAGTGTAGTACAAGGTTAAGGGTATCATTACCAGGCCTATGTAGGCACGTGGGCCATTCAAGCCACTCTTCTCATTGTAACATACAGATGTGACATCGAATAGTCCCGAGTACTACTGTCAACACAGTTGGTCTTTTCAAAAACCTTTCCATCTGAATGCAATGGACATTATTGACATGAAAACATACACATAGTTAGTCGTTCTGAGATAGAAAAGAGCATAATGGCATTTAAAAAAAAAACAAAAACTAGCAAACTAGCAACACTATAAACACCTCCCCAGTCTTATACAATCTAACACCCAAGCTCTGAAATCAAACAAAACATTACCTTTCAATTGTATGGGCGGTATCTAACCTGAAGAGAATATATATAATACACACACATATATACATATACACACTGAATAAAGAAATGTATACAAGAAATGAACACTGAAT
Source organism: Ostorhinchus rueppellii (assembly GCA_030068375.1). NCBI lineage: Eukaryota > Metazoa > Chordata > Actinopteri > Kurtiformes > Apogonidae > Ostorhinchus > Ostorhinchus rueppellii. Next base: position 18,311,126 of record JAQQZY010000010.1, on the reverse strand, counting down.
AAAAGAATTCAATGCAGTTTACTGGCGGATAACAGTATAAACAGCCATCACAGCACCCAAGCCATCCGCATGGACAGCAAACCTTGATGTGTCCAACCACAAGTCGCTTCACTCTTCACTTGTGCTCAGCTTTGTAGACAGACATGATAAAATTACTTACCAAACCAGTAGTTTTCAGTACTATGCAAATATCACAGCTGCTTCAGGATATTAGTGAATTACCCAATACATTGGCTTTGCAATGCAAATAAACTACAAATATCAAATGTCACAGCCCCCATACACCACTGCGGTCTGAATACAAAACTGGATAAAGAGGTTTGTTAAACACTGGCCTTTCAACTATTGGTCAACCAATAGTGGATTTGAAAGTCCAATATGATAGCAGTTGTTCAGAGCAAGGAAAAGCCAACCACCAATTAATTGGTCAAGTTCTTCTTTCGAAGAAACACACACACACACACACACAAAACTAGTAGGCATCCAGCAAGAAGTGCACATGATTGCATAAACTAAGGTGACTATCTACATATTTTTATGCCTAAGGTATGCTGAAAATAGACATATTTAAAACCTTGAGAGTATTTTATTTCTTTTTTTTTTCTTAAATTTTGTTTTTATTGGGAAAGGAGCAAGATATCTTTATCTTAACATTCATACGTATGTTATCCATTACAGTCCTTTTAAGTTTGTTTTTTTTTATACAAAAGAGTATTTTATTTCTATGAAACTTTACTAAAGCTATGAATTAATGCCTTCAATTGAAAATGTTATAGATTGGCAACCATTTTTCCATATTAAAACATTTCTGGACCAGGCTTTTACCAGTTTGAAGTGATTCTAATAACAACTGCTCTCTAACATACGCTTTTTCCTTTTATACATAAAAAATGTATCAGTTTATAAATGAGCTATTTATAATCAGTTTATAAATGAGGTATTTAACTTAAAATGATTTTGAAAACATCAGTTTTTCATGATGTCATGAATCTTCTGACTGCAGAGAAAACCATGCAAAGAGGAAGGTAACTGAATCACATATCCTACGTCTACAATTTCCCCTGAGACATCACAGACACAACCATAAAGCAAAAGGATGCAACAGACTTCTTCTATCCAATTGAGGGTCAATTTTCCCTTCCGATTGCCATCAGTTAGGCATGTGATGCCTGTGCAGAGGGTTCTGTGAAAGGCAGCCAGCCTAAATGAGATGAACACTCAGCCTTAATGAGGCCAAGACTGTTGGTACAGGGAGGTCTGTTTGTCAGTAGCCCCCTACAGAGCTAAATATGGATCACGCTTCATCATCCCAAAATATAATCCATTTAACTCAACTAATTTCTGTAGTACTGTTGGTGAAGTGCAGGTATTATTAATGATACAGCTCCCCCTCCCCAAATCCCTGCAAGTTTACATCTATAGAAGAAATGCAATGGTTTGATGTACTAAAAGACTATTAATTAGTGGAGAAAATACTAAAAAGTCACCAATACAATACAAACCACCGATGTTTTACTAGAACTCTCTATTTGCAAACTCGATATCTGACAAAATACTCCAACATGAGAAAAGAGACATGAAGTCAATTTTGTTATTTGGCTTTTGGATTCTGCTGGAGCAGTGTTTAAATTCCATCCACTATTGAGCTGATAAAGCCCACAAACAGTCCAGTGTGTACCGGGAAAGTCGCCAGCAAAATAGATAAAACCTTGAATCAAATAAAAAGAAAATTTCTGTTATGTTCATTTCATAAACAACACAACATCCTCCATTGAGATTGATTGATTGATTGAGATATATATATATATATATATATCTCACTTGAAAAATGATAATTAAAAAAAGAATAATTACAAAAAAAAAACCCATGTGAATTAACATTCTATATGATAACACACTTAAATTGTCACTGTGGTACATTAGTTCTGGAACAGTAACCCTTTACGAGATCCCAGTTGCTTGTTTACAACTGCTTCTGGGCTATGCTTTCTTTCAGTGAACACAAAGGCACACCTATGTATCATCTAACTCTTTAGATGACTAGCCTTCATCAAATTAGATCATCTGATGATGTTTGTGCTGCCCAGACACAATTCACATCCTTAGAGGAAACTTCTTAACTTACCAAAATTACAGTGCCATCTTTTCCAGAAAATCCCAGGACCAAAGACTCCAGGGGGGTTCTGACTCAAAATTAGCACATGAATTGGTTTGTGTGGTGGCTTTAATAGAAGGATTGCTGAAAGTGGGATTTCCACTGGTGCACTGTACACAGGCTTTACTACACCACATAACACAAATAACACTGTAAAACATGTGTCTTGGGTTTTCAAACGATATACTGAAATACAAAACAGAAACGATGGATATTTTGTGACCTATGATAAGCAGATAATTCAAAAAGTAATATTTTTCACAACAAACAAACAAACACTAATAGAATACTACAGAATACTACTAAAATAAAGAGGTGTAACCTGATGGTCTTAAAAATAACAGTAAAAACACCACATGGATGTAATATAAATTGTCTCAGCTGTTCCGAATGAGCTTTGAGTGTGTTATTTTCTTTCACAATTTTTTTTTTTTTTTTATCTTAGACTTCTCTCTAAACATTATGTTGAACTGTCGACTAAATACAATTTTAAACTCTAATAACACAAACCCCACTGCTGGCTAATTTCTTAAATATTATGCTGACAACCCAGGGTTTATTTGCTCCAGGGTTCAGCGATTTAAATCAAATTCAGTACATGAAGCTTATTAGGAGCAGCAACGTAAGAAGGAGCTTTACATCACTCATTTACAAACTATTCACACAGACGCAGGGAAGCTTATCTGAATAGCTGAATATTAGATTAAAGGCGGTGGAGGAAATGAAAGAAAACTACAGACTCTATAAATAGGGGCCATTTAATTTCAAAGAGTATGGAGTGTTACCTAGTTTACCATGAAGGTTTTCATTCAGACAATAAGCTATCGGAGGAACAGATGGTGTCCTGTCTGGTATTACAGGGGTCATGACTTAAAAATCTTAAAGATTAGGTTTAAATTAACAGCTACTACTTCATTGTCTCCCACTGCCAACAGCTATGACTTTGATTAAAATTTCAACCCTAATTAAACTTCTCCAGCAACTGTAACCGTTTTTTTTAATCACTTTATCTAAAATGATCAGCCCTACCTGTTGCAAAAAAAAAAAAAAAAAAAAAAGAAAACCACAATGCTTCTTACATTAAGCCATTATCAAAAGAACCAAAGTAATGAAACACCACTGAGATAAAGAGAAAAACACTGACAGGAGTTGTTACAAGTGCGAACAGCTGGACCAAAGTGTCAAACCCATTACTCCCCCTAAAAACAAACTGAAAGAGGGAGCACAATGAAACGAGATAGTCATCTACTGCAAAACAGCCACCATTTTATGAATAAAATCATTTAAGATAGAGTCAGAGGCTTGAGTCCTCTTACCTCACAGAAAGAAGATCTTGGTTTTTGCCTCTCATCATCTTCACCAGAATGAACCCAACGCGATGCCATCATTTAACTTCACTTAAAATCCTGTTATCTGTGATCACCCACATCGAAAAGGTAGTTCCAGTAGGATGAGAGAAGATATGTTCTACTTTGTCCAACTTACACCTCCATTCCTGCTAGAGTGTTCAGTCCATCTGTGGAATAAAGAAAATGTTATTAGTGTGCTTAGTTCAGTGTCCAGACTAACACATAAACTGGTTTTGTGGGGGAAAAAACAAAAACAGGGCAAATACCTAAACCGTATAACATACATAATAGTGGACCATCCGTATCTAATTTTGGATATTATGCAACAGGCAACCCAACGCCTTGGCTTTCCAAGTTTCACACTGAGATGCTACTGACAAACACGCTTACTTCAACACTGAAAAGAGAATTTTAAAAAAGTTTATAGCGTTCCCAATTTTTTAAAAAAAAAATCCTAATTTGTGATTAAATTAAGCTGTGTGCTCACATTGAAGAATTTAATGTGACAAGTCACTCCATCTCTGCATTATACATGGAAAAACAATATGAGCTTGTCATCAGCTTGAAGCATAACAACGTGGATAGTCAACACTGCATAATGAATGGCCAGCAACAAGTGAACGGGAGGCAGGGCGAAATAAATGTCCGTCACATGGGAAAATGAGGTTACAATAAATCCATAAAACCATGATATTAAAGTGCGTGCCACCAAATACTATTTGTATCCCAATAATATATCCTGTGGTTTTGTGTCCGAGACAGGGATAATTCCTCTTGTTTGAGATCGATCACGTACAGAGCGTGCCGAGCTGTTGTTCACGAGCGACCAACAAAAGTAGCTCTCTCACTGTTCCTTTACACAAAATATCAAAACAGAAGCGTCAAAAGAGTGATACGAGACGATGTTGCTGCTTTCCAGGATAACTTATTTTATCGACGCTAGTCACTGAGTTTGTAAAGTCGGTAAATGCAACAACTAACCAACTGCGGCAACAGGCTGTTAGCGGTGCGGTTAGCATTGATGCTAACGACTGGAGTTTAAACAAAGTTACCTGTGTAGTTGAGAAGCGTCATTACTGGCGGGCAACGGCGGCGATGGTTCTCCATAAAATCCCTCAGACGAAGTGATATCATAGCGTGGGAACTCCAGGATAGTCAGGCGTTGCCATAATTTAATATATTTTGAGTACAAACGGCTTCCCGGTGATTACTCCAAACCCACTCAGGGGAGGCGCATGGTGCAGTTTTGTAGCTGGAATTTTTGCTTCCAGCTTTCCCCGACTCTCTGGGAGTCCACCTTCGGTCAACAGGACACTGTCAGCCAATCAGAGGCCGCGTTATATTTGCACGGACCAATCCGGTGTGAGTTTACAAAAAGTGGCCACTGCACTGCTTAAAGGTGGTGTTTTTAACCGTTCCGTCAGAGTTTAAAAAGTCGACAGAGTACACAGTGTCTGACACGGCAAACCAAGACACGACATGCGTTAAATTCCCACTTTTCTCCACCGTGTAGCCCGCTTTCGTGTCATATAAACAAGGCTGAACAAGGGGTCACATGTCCCGGTTCAAAGGGAGGTCGAGTGGGGCTGGCATGTGGATGGCAGTGGATGTGGAATGCGAGTTCACACATACCACACGGCACATAATCTTTGGGCTCATCGTGCTTCCATTGTATACACCCCACAGCAAGTAATCACAATGAAATGGTTAACACGTACACTCCTTTACGCCATATAATGCGAATAAGATTAGCTGTACACTAAGAAGCGCTTCAAACAGGGACTCGGATTCCCAGGGCCCTGACAAATGTCCCTTTTATTCCTCTCCAACATAAGGGGCCACCTGTTCTTGGGATTGGCAGCTTTTGTTGCAGAGGTCAGTTTAGGGAGGAGACTTTCACAAAGCTGTCCTGTCCAGCCAGTTCTTCCTCTAGAGGCTGTTCCGTGGTTATAAACCTTTAAAATAACTTCAATTTTTGCCCAATTATAGTGACCCTCCCATTACCAAACATTTGAGTCAACCGCTCCCCAAACAGCAGCGTAAAGTGATAAAATGGCCTGCATTCACCCCAAGACTGATCCCTTTAGTACAAGGGAGGCAAACTTATTTCAGCACAGCCCAATTTGATCTCAAGTAGTAAAATGATGGCATAATAACGTATAAATAACAGTAACTACAACTCTTTTAGTGCAAAAAAAATAAAATAAAATGACATTATCAAAATGTTTACATTTATGGCTTTCAAATGAATAACTAGAACAACCTGTAATTTCTCCCATTTTAACCATATTATGCCTCTCTCTATCATAAACACGTGCATTACAACTTATTGCACAAAACATTTGGTAACAGGCATCTGGAACTGACAAATCTAGTACTTAACTTTATGATCAAAACAACTAGTCACGTTTCAGTGCCACCCTTGACACCTAATGCCTTCCATATAGTCTTTGCACTTTGTAAATTCATCCCATGGGCCAGAATAGTCCCTTTGGTAGTCCGGTTTTGGACCACAGGCCATATATTTGATACTTTACTCATGCTTTTATAATGAAGTATAATTTCATAGGATATTTATTGGCATCCATGCTAGTACTTATTTTGTGTATTAACATCCCAAACACAAGACACAACACCTAATCGAGTATAAAATATTGAGATTGAAGTATAGAACATAATATATAGCCACTTAACCAGAAACAAGAGAATAAGATTGCATAAGATTGTTCAGTCTTATTGTCACTTTTAGTAGTTTTATAATACTGACATCATGAATATTTAACCATCAAAGACCTAAACCTATCCTTAATCCTATCAATACATTTGTAGGTAGGATTGTGGTTGTTTTATTGTGTTTCTCATGGTCTTTTTTTCTTTTATATAGAGACCTCCAAGTCTGAAATCAAGACTGACTGCTTGTATAATCCAGGTAAAAGTTTATCAGATTTTCAGCAGCATCATTTGTCTTTTTGAACATTCTGTAGTGAACATAAACATATCATCTGTAGCATTGATTCACTAATAAGACCCATGTAGTTTGGCAAATAACAGTGGTTGTAGACACTTATTTTTTATTTTACTGACATTTTTAGTTCAGTTTTCTATTTTTATATAACATTTCAATTTACTTTAGATTTTTTTTTAACATATACATAAATAGTAAATTAAATATACGCAAATAGCAGATTTTCACAGAAAAATGCAAAATTTAGAGGATAATTTTAAAACTTGGAAAGCTTAAATGTATAGGATTTTTTTATGTTGCTACAAAAATAATACTCAATCTTTAAGGTTTAAGTAAAGAAGCATTTTTATATTGCACTTCTTCCACTACTGTCAAAAACAGTAGCCTAAAACATGAAACTACCTTAGGATTATACAGTAGCCCACTATTATAGCGCTGTATAAAGACATTATCCATGGAGCCAAATTCTGTTAAAAGGTCACAGAGTCAATTCACTGTAATCCCCAGCAGACCTCCGTACCAAGAGAAAAGCGGTTTTGTTTTTATAGTTCTCCATGTTCCTTTGCTTAAAGACTGGGAGTCATGTGTCAGGTGTATACAAAGAGCACAGCAGCTTAACACAAGCACTTCTCTTTTGTTCCCTTTACAAGTTCATTTTTCAGTTAACCTATTTTCTAACCAAAGAATGTAACCTGATGTTTAGACTTTTTTTTTTTTTTCTCCAGGATGCTACTTCAGCCAGCCCACAGTTAGAGATACAGTTTGAGAGACAATCGCACCTAAGATAGAAGAAACATTAGAAGTCATGGAGCGTTGGTTGTTTAAAGAAATTTGAATGATGCTTGGAAATCTACCAGGCCTCCTTCATACACAGATAGCCCAGGAGGTTTTTGTACTCAACCTTTTACTTCATCGTGATCGAGCTTATCAAAACTACCACTTAAATGTCATCTAACACAACAGATAGAGACACATGACACTTATACACACATACACATGCAGCACAAACTTTAATATTTCATGTTAATTAAAAAAAAAAAAAAAGATCATGAGAAAATGATACAGAAATGATCCCACTAAAGCTCACATTATAAGAAACCAAAAAGGAGGTAGTTAGTTCACTTAGTGTGTACAAAACCATTATTTTCCCCTGAGCTTAAAAGACAAATATTAAATCTAATGTAGCATAAAAAGTCAAGAGTGAAGACAAGACTTAAAAAATAGAAAGCTTTTCATTTCCTTGTGTAACCTCATCAAACAAAATCCTGTCATCTTAGAAAAACTATATTTATCAGAACTTTACATTGCATATAAAAATAGAGGAATACTGGAATGCAACGGGGTTAAAATTTAATTTGCTAATGCATGAAAAAAACAAAACCATCTGCAATTGTTCTAAAATTCCCAGTTAAATGTAATCTAAAACATGTTACATCAAAATAGGCATACTTAATAAAAAATGTCCCAGCTGTGAGTCAACAGCATCTCAGGAAATACGTTACAGGGCTTGCTGTTGGATGACATCTGTGTGACAGTTCCTTCTTTTTCCGATCCCCTTTTAAATCTTGTATTTCAGCTTTCCGCTTTCACTGATGACACAAATATGCTGAATAAAAGAGAAAAATGTAAGAAGGAAAATGTAGAATGCAAACAAATCCGACAGTTTCACTATAAAAATCTTTCTGTTACAATATCATAAGAATTCCTAACATATGTTATCAGTGATGTCCTTTCTATTGGGACTTTTTCTCTTGTAAAATGTTCTCCAGTCAAAAGCCAGTGACTTACATTAAGGTCTCTAAAATATTCATTGTAGTCTAAGGCATATCCAACCACAAAACGATTGGGTATCTCAAAGCCAACATCTGAAACCAGAGAGGAGAAAAACATCAGTTGCAGGTATTTTCATTGTCCACTGACTCACTGACAATTGTTTTATCAACCACTGACTCATAAAACAAAAACACAGAAAGGGTTATTCATATACATACAGTCAGGAAGACATGCTGAACTGTGTGGCACTCTTTTCACCAGCAACCTGTGGAAAATAAAAGTAGGAACAATCACAGTGTCACTTTCTGTCAGCTGCGTTACCACGTCAGAGGACAGTATCAACTTTATAACAGTATCATCTGAGGCACATTCTTTATTTGTCTCCCTCTTGCTGTCTAGACTGGAAGGCGGAAATGGAGTGAATCACAAAGCAGGACAACTGGGCTGGTTTTGTTTAGAGGTCTTTACAGCCATAACTTAACTTACCCAGCTACTTTGATCATTTTAGGCCTGAAGGCTTCGACATGCTCCAGGAGAGTTTTCATTGTCTTCCCTGTTCCGACTATGGCCTGAAAAGGAAAAAAAAAAAGAGATGTATTTCAGTCTGGAGTGATAAAGAACATGACACAGTAGTAGCCATTTTATAAATTACTAAACTAGAAAAAGAGAGGGTGAAACCAGAATGTGAGGTGCTATATTGCAGGATTTCTGCTTTCGAATATTAAAAAGTGACCAAAATTTACAATTAGATTGTTTAGAAATAGAACTTGCATCGCAGCTTTCACCATTATAAAGATATGATCCTAATATATTCATGCAGATGTTTGTTTTTTTAATTTATGCAACCACTAGAGGGAGTAGTGAGTCACTTTTCTGATCTACAGTAGTGAAAACTAACACCACTGGGCACAAGATGGGATGAGAACCAATAAGAAACAACTTTTAGACTCAAAGAAAAGTGACAAAGTGATAAAAGCTAGAATCACTGTTGTTTTTGCTACTGGATACAGCTGTAAATGTAAAGAATGGAGTTTAGTTCTGAAATCAAAATGTTTCTTCTACACAGGTGAGTCAGGTTATGAAGGTTTAAAGTTATTATGTGATGTTATCATCTTTGCTAAATTCACCATTTGTTGATCAGCGTTTCAAACTAAACTGTGACGTCCTGATCGTATGTGGATGATTCCAAACAGATCTTTAGCGGTAACACTGACAACACAAACTGTACAGGAAATAGAGGCAATCTGTGGTTTTACTGTGGCTGTTTTCTGTCTAAAAGCTGAGATATAACGTAAACTATCAGCTGACACAGCATCTAGATATGATAAAACAGCAGTTTTTCTTTGAAGGAGAAAACTTGATGACACCATAATGCAGATGTGTGCAGTGTTACTGTTTATTCAGTGAATGTTACAGTCTGTGGATACAGTGTTCATTCACTGATAGTTTTAGTGATCATTAATGTGTTCTGGTATCTGATTTGCCCTTAGCATTGACAATTTGAATATCAATATGACATCTTTAAAATGAATGTCTTTCCATATATAAAAGGCTGATTTTATACTACATTTCCACTACATGGAACCAACTCGGCTGGACTCGACTCAGGTACTAGGTACTATTTCTGGAGACAGTTTCCAGTACAGGATACTACTAACTTTAGAGTACCGGGATGTCATAGTAACACAACGCATAACTTCTGTGACGTCCCCTCAGAGAGTTGCTGATAAACTCGTTTGTTGTGTGTTGTCCCATCAAGCTCAGCTGAGTTTTTTTTTGTCGGCCACCAATGACAGAAACATCTGAACCTCCTCAACTGACCATGGTGTACTTTCGTGGGTTGCCATCATGTGGATTAGCAATTTTTTTTTAAATACCGGGTCGCACATTGATGATGCAATGATGTAGAGCAGGGGTTCTCAATCCTGGTCCTCGAGGGCCGGTATCCTGCTTGTTTTAGATGTGTCCCTCTTCCAACACACCTGATTCCAATGATCAGCCTATCATCCAGCTCTGCAGAAGCCTGATAACGACTGTCAGGTGTGCTGGGAGAGGGAAACATCTAATACCTGCAGGATACCGGCCCCTGAGGACCAGGATTGGTGACCCCTGGTTAGTACCATCAGTGAAATTTTTGCATTTCGCACATTTATTCCACGGGCAGATTGGAACCTTTGACAGGCTGGTTTTGCTCCACAGGCCACAGGTTTGACATCCCTGCTATAAGATGTGGTGGAAAAGCACAAATGCTGTTGTCTGTTTTAATAGAAATCATACAACTTTTATGTCAAGGCTCTCTGACCTTGAGCAAAAACATGATAATTTCACGAACTTTGCGATGTTGTGGGTCTGCTCTACAGTCGTTGGGAGTTATTAATGATATCGTCTCCACACCGGTCAAAGGTTTGACCCTTCCAAATTGCAGCTGGGGAAAATTGAAAGCTAATCTTGAAGACCCCATTCGTGGTGTTTTTCTATCCAGTGACACCGTCTCAAACTGGAGACTTAGCATCGGCATTAAGGACTGGATTCGGCCCCAGGAGACACCAAGATTGGACTGATCAATACGATTAAATTGCCTTTTCTGCAATGCATGAAGCAGATTAATGCACCAAAAGGAAAACATGTGAACTAATTTTGTATGTTAGATGCATTATGTTAGAGAGTCAAGGAGGGTAATGTCACCGTTTGTGTGTTGAATCCAGATAAAAGTTGCAGAATTCTCCGCTGAGGTTTTACTAATGATGTTCTCTTGGAACTGATACAATTGGCAAATGATTATTGATCTGAGCACAAGATGAGCCTGGCTCCTTTACAGAATGATCTTGTGCAGGGTTGCAGGCTGTGAATTTTCTAATTACATTAATATACACATTAATCAAACAGCACCATCCTTTTCCTTGAGATATGCTCTTTTCTGATTATGTATACGAGGAGGATTCCTGTTTCCTGTGAAGAAAAGCATGTGGCACGGAAGGGGCTTTTTTTTTTTTTTTTTTTTTTTTTAAGATTTCATCACCTCACACACCGCTCAAGAGGTGAGAAGTGAGGGTGAAAATGTAATTCCCCTCAACTGATGACTGTTATACAAAATTACAAGAACAGAAAGACAAAGAGGGAGCATTAACTCTTAATATGCCCAGCCTTGGGCCAAACTAATAAAACCACAATTGAATCAGCTCTAAATAAATGATGGTGCTGTGGTTTAATAACATATCATCTCCCTTACTGACAGTATTAGATCGGACGCTGCTATATATCTTCATAATCCCACCAGTTCAGAGTGAAGGGCATATCTCAGGGACAAATTCAAGTTGAGTGTTGCCTTATTTGCCCAACTCATTATGTTTTGTATCCACTGAGATATTCAGGCAAACGCTGAGCTCCACCAAGTGGAGAAATAAAAAACTGACGAAGAAACACACACACACACACACACATAAAAAGGGGATGATAAAAAATGTGAAGCAAACCATCAAAACCTACACTTGTCCTGAAAAAGTTATTTAATGACATACGTTTATTTTCTCTTTGCATTCCTAAAACAATGCCATCAGACACAGCTTTCTTCCACCGAACAGATGAACACTGCAAACTTAGAAAATCATTATATCACAGAATAAAAATGGAAAAAATAAAAAAGATTCTCATGCAATTTTGAAAATAAATCATTTTTTTTTAAACATTTCACTGTATTTATACATCCCGTTCGTGTCATCAACGACAATGTTGATGTTGCAAACATAAGGTCAGTTTATTGTCGTAGTACTGCATGTGTTGTAATGCCACAGCGTCAACACACTGTAGTCACCAGGCACTGAAGCAGAAGGTTTTGTTGTATTCTGCAAAATGTGCCAGCTATAAATATCCAAAGCTTGTGGTGTGACTGCTCGGGCTACTGATGAACACTCCACTTAAACATTCAATAAACCTCTACTTCTATCGTACAGGATTCTAACTCTGGAAATAAATTATTAGCATTTTTTTTTTTTTGTTAGATCTTGCACAGTGATAGTTGTGTTATCGGACTCTACTACTGCTTAACCATACGCAGACCCAGTAAACAGCTCTGTATAAAACCCCGCTTTTACATTGAAATTTCTCAGACGAGTTTCGAATTAAACTCAGATTTTTAAAGCTGATACAGTTATTGAAAGTCATAAGTCAACTTGTAAACCGTGGCAATGTTTTGTTGCCAAATCCATATAAAAAGCTCTCATTGAAATTTCCTAAAAGTTGGAACCGTGAGGAAAAACTCGTAAAACAAATGAATACGATACAGAAAATACTCATTTGCAAGGGAGTTGATTTACTTTGAGAGGGTGAATGAGCAGTACTTATCATTCATACAAAATGTGTATTACTTTGAAGAAATGTGCAAACAAAGCTTTAATAAAGGATGCCTTAACATGCTCTCTGATGCTGGCATTTGGAAAAATATACAGTTAGAAATATATACACATCCAAGAGAAGCACTTCTACATACTCACTGTGGGCATTAGCAAGAGTTTGCTTGCATAGTTAAGTGCATGCATAAGCAATTTATCATGCAACAACTGTCTTATAATTCATGAATGGTGATCTCTTTTCTCAATCTATGTTAGTGCGTTCAGTGTTCGTCTACTTTGTAATGCAAGCTAAAGATGTGCGCAAGCTGTGATGTCATACGTGAAGACAGAGGACGGGGTGACTCAAACGCACCGTAATGTTCTATGTACACGTATGGTGTTGAACCAAGGCATCCCAGCTGTTTGTGAATATACGGCCTGTGCGAGTAGTGGCTTTTTACATAAAACCCTGTGTTCATCTGAGAGGAATGTTTAGATGTCTGGCAGTCTGAAGAGGCTGGTCCCCATGAGGCCATGGGCACCGCAGTTAAGTGTTGGCATCAGCAGCTGGAGGGCAGAAGTGGTGATGGGTGGAAGGTTGTCAGAGGGGTAATAGGTTATTACTGGTAAATAAACACAAACATTTAAGAGCCATTATAAGCCAAGGTCTCCAGACATTTAACAGCAACAACACGTTTCATTCCTGCACCGCTCCCTGTCGTTTCTCCCCCGTAACAACCTGATTTGGCTGCACAAAAATACTTTAAAGGCTGTTGCACAATTACTACATCAAGGAGCATATGTAAACAGCAGTTCGGGTTAAATAGGCTTAATTGTGTTTTACTTGAAATTACATTTTCAGTGCTTAATAAATATTAAAATTTAAATATAAATTTACCAACACCTGCAGTTATACAATTTAGATTAAATACTATGATTATCTGAGGCACTGATGTTTGTTGTTGACATATAGCTCTCAATATTGAAGGAGAGCTGTACATAAGAGATTTTTGGAAATAATTCAGTATTCCACTGCATCAGCATGTTAAAAATTGCCAGTAAACTTCCTTTGGTGACTGAGTAGTCCTTATTTGTATTTCAAAAGTTTTCCTCCCACCATTTCTTTCCATCTTGTGCAAAGTCACTTTTATTTTCACCTCCTATTGAGATGGATTTCTCCCAGCTATGCTACAGACAGACCAAGGCAATAAGTTCAATACATGTGCAGTCCATGCTTATTTACAATACGGTATAATATTCCTCAAAATCAATGCAATCCATACAAAGTGCTTCATTAAAATCCATTCCTAAATAACTATTTAACAATGTGGACAGGAAGTGTCCGGTATGGCAGCTGGTGTTCAGTAACCACTGAAAAGCTACAGGTGCTTTAAAGATGTTTCTCAGACACACGTCTACTTTAAATGGTTCAAACACCCACAGCTGCACATGAGAAAACGGTATCAGACCCCATTTCAGATCACTTTATTTCGACCTCTGGCTAGTTTGAGTAGAGTTGATGGGAATCTTCCGAGACTGCATTGTCTTTTTGGCAGGCTCTTTCTTTGAAGCGTCTTTTGCATTGGCGGAGGACTGGGTGGTCGTTTCTGCGCCAGAGAGTTTGGATTTTGTGGACGGCAGCAGTGAATGTTTAGCTGCAGCTGACGTTTTCGAGGACTCCTTGTCTTTGGCTGTGGTCACATTAGCCTGTGCTTCTGAAGCCACATTCTGGGCTTTCTTGCTAGCTCCATGTGGGATCCCTGCATCCCCACCTCCATCCTCTGGACTACCCTTACCTTCGGCCCCCCCTGCTTTCCCACCATCAGTGGACTTGCGTGCCTCTCTGGGCCTCAGAGCACTTTTGAAGAAGGACAAGCCTTTGTCCTCTGTCTTACTGTTCCTTCGAGGTGCCCTGGACGGCAGAGCTGCACTTGCAGAAGAAACCCCCACACTTGACGATCGTAGACTGGTCATGGAGGAGCTACTGCTGGAGCTCCGGCCCGCTGCCCTGTTCTCGGCAGCTCGGCCCGGTCTGCCCTCTGCCTTCCCTGCAGCACCAGACTTGGAGGGAGGACCCCCGTGGTTAACCTTCCTCTCTGAAACCCCATTGGCCCGTGACGATTCACGGCTCGCGCTCCTGTCCGCCGCTCTAGTCCTTCCCGAGGCCGAGCTTTTGTCCCCTCCTGCTCTGGGTGACGCCTTCCTCTGAGGATGTGAGCTCTGTGATCCAGGAGATCCGGTCTTCCTCTGTTGGGCAGAGTCAGGATGTAAAGCATCCTGGGTTTGTGGGGAGCCTTTCTTTGAGGGGGTTGCTGTTCTAGAGGAAGCAGCCTTAGCAGGTTTGGGGGCGTCACCTTTGTCCCTGGGGACAGATGGGGATGCCGCGCTCTTGTTCTGTATTCGAGACTTGTCGATGGCTGGGGACGCCGGAGAGAGAGAGCTGGAGGATGTGGAAGAGGTGGCGGCTCGTTTCTTGGGGCTTCTTTCACTTTCCATCCCAGTCTTAGTAGAGGTCCTTTTGACCCCAGCACCGTCTGTAGACCCATTCCTGGGCTTCAGCTCCTTTGCAGTCCCTCCATGTCGAGGACTCACCGATTCAGCACCAGAGACAGAGTTGTTGTTATCCCCCGTCTGACCAGAGCTCCTCTGCTCTGCTTGTGCCACGGCCTTGGAGTGGACCTGCTCGATCAGCCTCTTACCGCCTGGATTACCATCCAAAGCTGAAAGCGACAGCTTGCCCCCTGACGGTCTGTCTGGCTTAGGTGACCCACTGAAGCAGGAGGTTGACAGCTTGGTATCAACCACCTCCCCGATCCTCTCCAGGGTCGGCGAGGAGGAGTGGGATTCCAGGGAGAAGCGTGAGGGTGAGTTGGAACGGAGCTGGAGCTTAGCAGAGTGGGACCAGGATGGTTTAGTGCCGTTCTCACTGAGCACTAATGGGCTGGCAATGGAAGATCTGGAGGGGAATGTTTGTCTTTGCATGCCTCTGACGGCTGGTCTGCTCGATAACCCTGCACGGTGGAAAACAAACAGTGGAGTTTTCACCGCTGAAGCCATCACTTTGAATGGGAAACAGAGTGTGTTTGGATGCGTCTCTTACCGTCATCTTCACTCCTTTCGCCAGCAAACTCGGCCGACTCAGACAGAGAGGCCAGTGAGGTACGTCTGGAAGAACCAGAGGAGGCTTGGCTGGGAGGACGACTACCCATCAGCCGACTTATCCAGTGCTCACACAAAGAGGAACTGGTGGATCCTAAACAGCCAAGCAGACTGGTTACACTGGGCAGAAGAGAGTAAGTAAGGAGCAAGTCTGTGTCAGATATTTAGTAAAATGGGGTCAGAAGAGTTCCAACTCTGGCATCATAGTCCACAGGTAGAAGCTGGGGGGGGTTAAAGGGTTAAAGAGGGTACGTTTAATGTGTGAAGAGGGAAGCATTTCAGTTTGTATGTAGCTCCAGTTACCTGCCAGAAGTGTCTCCCAGGCATTGGTTTATGTCTCGTTAGATTACAGGACATTTACAAGCACCGATAAGAAACTTTCATCATAATGAAAGCCTTGTGAACTGCTTTTAATTGTTTGTAAGTGTTTCGCACATAGATTTATTGACTGCAACAGCATCATAGTTGGTGTAAGTGCATCAGAAAGGATCCAGTCAGCTCCGAAAAACATGGTTTATAGAAACGTGGATTTTCACATTGTGGTGTTTTGGCTCAGCTTTAAATCTTACTTAAAATGATGTGATATTAAATATATGTTTGTAATGCAATTATAAACTATTTAACAAAACGCTAAAAGATATTGTGTATTGTGTGTATTATTATTAATATTTATAAGAAGTTTATTAACTGTTAACAAGATTCTAATAAATAGCATTTGAAGTAAAAAATTTTACAGTAAACATGTTTATGATTCTATTATGATTGTATATTTTATTATTACACTTTTATAGTCTTATTAACACTTTATAATGTCTATATGTGCTACAAGTGCTGAGTTTTACACTTATTTCATGCACATTATTTGATTATGGTTATTTATGGTTAAATTAGCGGGTAAGAGCTACTGTATGTACAGTGCATTATGGGAATTCTTTTCAGATCTAACAGTGTCTATGCACTTTTGCCCATAAAGTTAGAATCCTTTTGTTTTCAGATTCCTCTTTTTTTTCCGATTTATACACATCAATTATAACCTTTGACCTGGTGCAATGATTCCATGCTCAGTCCCAGGAACACTTTATTTATCAGTCAATCAATCATTTCTTTAGAAGAGGTAAAACTATGTATTTCCGGCTATAGAAATGGTGTATGTGTTGTTGCAGTCAATTAAATGCATACAACACATCTACGTAGTTCCAAAATCTGTGTACCATTTTTAGATTTAATTATTTTTTATCATTATTATTATTTTACTTATTTGTCTAAATTGTATTCATTCCTTTATTTTTAATCTTCCCCCTTCTTTATGTAGGTGTGTGTGTACTTACAGATATGCAAGTGTGTATGTATCTACTTTGTTTGAAGGGGATTTTTTTGTGTGTGTGTTTGTGTGTAAGTCTATTATATCTGGTTGTATATAGATTTGTTGAAGGTCCAGTACTTGGTAAGGGGGGGTGGGGATATTGAGACTGTTGTTTCATATCTGGGTTGTATGTTTATTTCTTTGTTATATAATTGAAAATTGAAAATAAAAAGACCTTCATCAAAAATAAATGCGTTACTCGGTAGCTACCAACATATCTATGTAGTTCCAAAATCTGTGTAGCTTTTTTTAGATTTAATTATTTATTTATTATCATTATTATTATTTTACTTATTTGTCTAAATTTTATTTATTCCTTTATTTTTAACCTTCCACTTCTTTATCTAGGTGTGTGTGTACTTACAGATATGCAAGTGTGCATGGATGTACATGGACTTTGTTTGAAGGGCATTTTTTTGTGTGTGTGTTTGTGTGTAAGTCTATTATATCTGGTTATATATGGATTTGTTGAAGGTCCAGTACTTGGTAAGGGGGGGTGGGGATATTGAGACTGTTGTTTCATATCTGGGTTGTATGTTTATTTCTTTGTTATATAATTGAAATGTGAAAATAAAAAGACCTTGTCTAAAAATAGATGCATGACTAATTGCAGTAGATCTTACCTCCCACAGAACTGTTGGCAGACCAAGATGGAATTGTGGCGCGTCTTTGATAAAATAAGATGTAAGCAGTTTGTTTACAGACTTCATCTTCAGAAATGGGATGAACGTCACTGTCATCAAAGCAATACCACTGCCCATCGATGGAGTTCTTACAATGAGCTACAAGACAAAGGACAAAGAGAGTAAAGTCTGATCAGGTTAAAGTCGGCCACAGCTGCTCCAGTGACGGTGTCGTGCAGCTCTTTAACCTGTGTAGTGTCCTCCCTGCATGGTGCCATGATGGTTACACACTGCATACAGATCGTACAGGTAGTCCTCGGGATCACGGCCCATCCCGTAAGGTCGTCTCCACGGTGACCAGTGTGAGGGCAGGCTCCAGCTGCTCTGGCTCCTCTTGACCATATGTGGTGCCATGTCCATGCCTGTGAGGGGGAACTTCACCATGTTCTGCATCTTCATCCGTCGATCCCCGTCCTGCCTGAAGCGTTTCAGGTGAAGGATGAGGATGTCGGGCAGCGTCCACAGACTGAGCTTGATGCTGCCCTGCTGGAGCTGCTTACAGTGAGGACATCGCCAAGCGTCATCAGGAGCGAGCTGGAAGGAACAAGGAACACATGGGTGTTAGTCGCTGAATGTAAAGGAGTGATATTTGGCTTTTTTATAATTTTTTTTTTTTTTCATTGGGAAAGATACTTCACAACAGACGGTTAAGCAGATTTGTACAACACATCTGAAAAATCAACAATGAAAGCAAAGCATGTAATCTAACATACATACACACTCCCATACAAGTTCTCAGTCCAAAATACAGAGGGTCCCTCGCTGTATCATGGTTCACCTTTCGCTGTTTCATGGATTTTTTTAGTGCAATTTTGCAAGTTTTTTTTTTTTTTTTTTTTTAATCAGCATATCAACCTACATTGTGTTCCGCGTCCTGACTGGCTTAGGGACTGTAGCCCATTGTCACTCAATCTCCTCTGTACAGTACAGAATGCATTCGGCCAAATGTCCATAAATGTTCTATCCTATCAGTGTGACTCTGAAGTGCTGTATG
>JAQQZY010000010.1:18272825-18283125 GCA_030068375.1 Ostorhinchus rueppellii | reverse complement strand
AAGTTGTACAATTCCAGTTATTATCTTGCATTCCTGTGTAAAACTACATAAAAACAATGGCAGCAAGAATGCAAACGATTATGTAAACAGTAAACAAACCCTCCTGCAATGACCAGTATCACAGAAATATGTTTGATTTTTAATAAAATGGACTCTAATAGTAGAAATCAATAGATCCCCAACTAAGAACTGGAATTAACTGGGGGTGGGGGGTTAGTTAATCATTGTTTTAATTTGTTCAATAAATGTAATTGTATTATTTTTGTTATATTATGAAAACAATAGAAAGAATGTTGGCAAAAAAAAAAAAAGATGCAAGCTGTTATCTGCACCAAAGGTGGACAACAAAATATTAACATTTCTGGTTAATATTTATCAACAAGGACTATTTTGTTATTCCAACTGGTCATTTTCTTAATGAATAACAATGAAATAGTTCATTACATGTTTTTGATATACTATGAAGTTATTTATATTTTCGTGTTTTCCTAACCGGTGGTCTAATACATTTCTTAAGCACCGTATAAATACTTAGTCACACTGTTAGTAAGATAGGAAACAATTAAAATTGGTTTTGGACACTTTTCTAATATGTGCATCAAATATCAGTCTAAGATAACACCTAAATATTTGAACTCATACTTTTTCATTATGTTTCTGGTCAATAGTGATAGTAATGCCCTCATGTGGGTTATGACGTTACATGAATATATGGAATAAAGTGTTCTCTCTGAAATGAACAGGAGCTGAAGTATAAAATGTACATGGAAATACAGATTAATGTTGCCTTCAGGTACATTAACTAGGTGGAAAACGGGTCTGATTTCCACATGACACTCTTTGAAGTGGAATGAATTATCCGCACATGATCACATTTGTCTCCTGCATCATAAACCAGTGTTTTGTTTGAGAATGTGTGGAATCTACAGAATTTACCGCAACACTACTTTCACATTGGGTGGTGTCATTGTGAAAACGCACAGATAACAGGAATTTTCCCACCAGAGCCAAATATCACACATTTTATGTTCTTTTGAAAGAACTTTATCCTAACTAGGATCGTGGGGGTGCTGGAGCCTATATCCGCTACCCGTGGGCAAAGGCGGGGTACACCCTGTACAGTCACGGAAAAAATGATTAGACCACCCTTGTTTTCTTCGATTTCTTGTTCATTTTCATGCCTGGTACAACTAAAAGTACATTTGTTTGGAAAAATATAATGATAATAACAAAAATAGCTCATAAGAGTTTAATTTCAGAGCTGATATCTATCCATTTAACATGTTTTCTTGATAATAACTAAAATCACTTCAGTTCTTACATCAATATCTATGGCATTGTACTGACAAAAACAGTGCTTTTAGACATTCCATGTTTTCTTTTCTGCCTGTTTTAGTCACGATACACACAGGAGTTCGTATTTGACTGCATAACCATTGTTTTTGATGACTTTTGATGGTCTAATAATTTTTTCCGCAACTATAGAGATGAACACATTCACACCTCTGGGCAATTTTAGGTTGACCATTTAGCCTATCAGTGCATGTCTTTGGATGATGGGAGGAAGCCGGAGCACTCAGAGAGAACCCATGCAAACACAGAGAGAACATACAAACACAGAGGGGTCCTCTCCACTGCACCACCATGTCGCCCCTTGCCACACATTTATTAGAAATTAAATCATATCACATCATTTTTCACATGAATCTTATAATATGAAGGTATTTAACCCTTTAATGCATAGTGGTCACTCCGGTGGGCAGCTGTTCAAAGGTGTTCTCTTGTCTATTTATGGATTTATTTTATTGTTTTAGTTCCATATCAGCCAACACAGTGGAGGCTTATCAATCATCCCAGGTGCCGTAATTCATACTATTACTGTAACTTTGGTGTTCTAGATAAACCTGATCTGCAGGATGTAAAAAAAAAAAAAAAAAAAAAAAGCTAATTTTTTTTTTTTTTCATATTATCTCCATGCAGGTATGTTAAAATATGAGAACACATCAGATTAGCAGCATTAAAGATATTTTTATTTCATGCTTTTCACATCATATATCAGGAAATACGTGTTTGTGTGCTTGTAATATTAATATTAAACACATGGTTTTGTGACTGGAATTAGGGTCTTAAAAATATATCACATTGTTTTGTTTTCTTTCCATTCCCAAAAGGAATAAAAACACTCAGGAAAAAAAAAAATCTTGATTAAGGTTCTCATAATTCATGCATGAAAGGGTTAAACTAGCTTGTTCCCTTCTTGTGGAGAAAGAAAAGCCTCTCTTTCTGTCCGAGCTCCACTGTGTACTACTCTTATTCGGCTCTAATCAGATTGTCTAATGTCATTTACTCCTCATAAACTTTGTCTCAGATGCTGCATTGAACATTTGCAAACTCAACCTCTTCACATCTTCCAAACTAAACAAAACAAAGACTTGTGTATGTGCATTTTAAAGGTTCCCACTACACTCAGAATAACCTCAGTGTGTGACAGTGTGTGAATGAATACATTTTGGACATACCACTCAGGGACTCGTGTGGTCAGTCAGTTCAGCAGCGGCAGCGGCAGCAGCGGGAAACGGGATGTTGTGTCAGTGCACATTAAAGCAGTCTGCTGGGCTCTGTTGAGAGGGTGAGACAAGGTGTCTGGGCCACCCACCCATGCTCTTCCACTGCAGCTGTAATTACAAGCAGTGGTACAATGACAGCTGGGGAGGCAGATGTCAACAGCAACATTAGATTTCAATCAGCCTGCACAGTGCCACCACCTCTGAGGGATGAGGAGGTGTAAAAACTACCCTGCATGACAAAATCCCTCCAAATGACAGAAAACAGTCATCTGTGCTATTTATGTAATGTGATGTATTTGTTTTAGCTTATTGTACATAAGCCTGATCTGCACTAATGACTGAGATATCAAACAGACACATGCTCATGAGTGTCTGGAGATGCTGCGTATGCTAGAAGATGGTTTTGGATGAAGTCTTGTCAGATTGTTTTTGATGCCCACTGTGTTGGTGAGAGCAGGCCTGCTCTTCAGTGCCCTCAGGGTGCAAGGGGAGCAGTCTGGCTTTGGCATTTCACACTCACTCAGCAGTCAAGGCCCATGACCGTCCACAGACTTTACCGCGAACTGCTCCCTTATACCCTCAACCCCTGTGTTTGGCCAATTATGAATATTCCGTTGCTATGAAAGTAATTCTGTCAGACATGCAACTGTCCAGCCAAATAATGTCAGGGGTGTTGTTTGCGCGATTTGAATCCTACAAGGACATCACTATTCTTCTCCTTTCCAATCAGTTTTGATATTTACTGCATGTAAAGTACAAGCTGAGCGTAATATCCTTTTTTTTTATGAAGCATCACTGATGTTAGGAAACATAAGTCCTCACAGTCATACCACGATTTTAGTGTAGGTTGTGTTTTTCCAAGCACCTCTACATTAATATGTTGGATAAGTGCCATTACGGACGGCAGGGAGATGCTGAGCTATAAAAGCTGGATATCTACTGGCAGTCGCTAACCTTGGCTGACTTTCAGTTATCGCACAGTGACTGCGATTACCATCGTGCCACAGATTTCTTCATGTGATTGTAAATGAAGACTCTTTGCACTCTCATAAACGCCACAATAAAAAGAGGCTAATGTGTGAGCTCTCTGTATTACATATCATTTTAATGTGTTGAAAATCCTTTTCAACAAAGCAAGTCAAGCACAATGGTGCACATAAACACATGTTGAAAGTTCATGAGCTAATTCACGAGAGTTGGAAAGCAAAAACAAAGTAATAGCCTACAATAAGCATACCATTAAAAGAAAATAACAAAATACAAAACAAATAGGCCACACAGCATAAAAAAGTGTCTATAAACAAGATTAGACTGCCCAGGAAACACATTATTTGACATAATGACTTGTTCCGTCTCAAGTGCCTAACGGTTAACATTTACAATTGTCATAAATGTCTGATATTGAAAAAAAAAAAATCATATCGGTAGTGGTGAGACAAGCATAAATTAAATGTCTATGTTTGTTTTGGTGTCAGTTCTAGGGTTCCTAAAGTAGGACTGGCAGAGTAATATACTGAAATGTCCAGATGAGGACAGTATTCAACAAAAGCTGGAAACTCATATCATTTTCCATCAAAGTGTCCGTTGAAAACAGAGCTGAGCAGCAGTTCAGATATATCCAGATGCGTCTTTCATGGCGGTGATGGTCGTCAGCATCTCTGAACCCGCACTGTATGTTCACGTGCATGTAAAACTCTATTAACATAATTGCTTCTCTGTTTAAGTGGATTGTGGTTCATGTATTTCAAAAGCAAACTCAGTTACGGACCTCTTTGACAAACTCTCTTTTCTGCAGGTGATGGACTGTCTAAAATGTCTTTTAACAGCGTGATGCGCTCGACTGTAGCACCAGAGCTAATTCACAAACATGGTCAAATAAATGATTAGAAAAAGAAATTATGCACAGTATATTTCATGAAAGAACACATTAAAACTGGCTTCATGTTGACACCTTTCTGGAAACTTTTGTTTTGGTTATATCAGCATTTTGGCATTGTCGATAACATATCTGTGATGACGCAGGACTATAAAAACATGGAGGATTTCAGTAAATTATAAGGTTTTCTGCATATACTATCAACAGGGAAAGACTAAATGAATCTTTTCCTCATGCATCAATAAATCCTGCATTTCTGATTGCACTTTACTGTCACTCTACCAATATGCTGTAGAACCAAAACCAACAGAGTGTAAAAAAAAACTGAAGTTGATACAATCCACCTTAATGAATGATGTCAAGCTTGTCCGAGTTGATGACAAGTATTTATTTATTGTTTTACAGATAACATACTTCACAGGGTTACCTTAGAGGTAAAATCTCCCGACAGAACTTTGTTTTGACTTGCCGGAGACAGAGGGGAAGATGAACATACTTTATCAAGCACACATTGTAAACAACTGAGCAATATTTAAGTCTAAATGGCGTACCATAGAATAGGTGAGAGACAACAAAATGTAAGTAAGAAGATGTGCCTCTTGCTTGCAAAGACAAAAGTTCCATTTTTACAAAACAAATAATGGTCACTGACATTTTTTCTACTTTTTTTAGTGGCTGAGAGGTAGAATGAAGTATTTTCAGTTAAAACCAATGGTTGGATTTATTTACTTTATCATAACATTTCATCATTATGAGTGAAAACATTACGAGTGAATAAGTAACCCCAGCCCTCTGAATATAATGTGAAATCTGTACAAACATCTCCATTGATTACAGTATTGTTTTGAAACGTTTTGTTTGTTTGTATTCCAAATGTCCAACTTCATCGCAGAGGAAATATGATTTTTTTTCTGGTTAGGATTCACAGTACCTCTTGAAACTGTGGGACAGCGAATTCCTTAGTTTAATACTGTGAATAGCAAGATCAGTCCATTTTTTTGTGGATGAGGTGGAGAGATGGATAAATTCAGTTGGAAGTATCCGAATGAACGCTGCCGGGTCCTTCTGTGGGTGATGTCACTGACGAAGGAGTCGGAGCATCTTGCCAGCCGCCATTTGTCTGTGAAAACAAAACGGGAAAAAAGTCACAAAAATATAAAAATAATAGAAATGAACTATTTTAATTCTCCATTAACGCCGTCGTTATTTTTAAATGCATGATCTGATGATGAATCTGAGTTGAAACACGTTGGTGTTATCCATGAGGATTTTTACGCTGCCTCCGAAAGGGGAGGCGAGGGGTATTTGTTTTGTTTTGGTTTGGTTTGTTTGTTTCTTTGATTAACACTCTAGTAGCAAAACTACAGGTTGAATTCACACCAAATTTGGTTTATAATTGCAACTGACCCAGAATCGATGTCATTACATTTTGGGAAAAGTAGGTCAAAGTTAAAAATTTTATGAATTTTTTAAAAAATCTTCCAATTTACTTATAAAAGGTGAAATATGTGTGAGGGGTGGGGTTTGTTGTGCCTGGCACCACTTGTTTGTTTCTTGTTTCTTTGTTTGTAACACTCTAGCAGCAAAACTATTGGTTGAATTCATACTAAATTGGGTTTATAGACTGCAAGTGACCCAGAATCGATGTCATTACATTTTGGGAAAAGTAGGTCAAAGTTAAACTTTTTTACGAGTTATTAAAATCTTTTCCCCCATTGAAATAGAATAGAAAGCCTTTATTGTCATTATACATTGTATAATGAAATTTGACTCATAATGGGCGAAATTTCACGTGTATGTAGCAGCAAAACTGTAGGTTGAATTCATACCAAATTGACTTTATAGATTACCAGTGATCCAGAATAGATCTCATTACATTTTGGGAAAAGTAGGTAAAAGTGAACATTTTTTTATGAATTTAAAAAAAAAATTAAAAAAAAAATAGGCCAAATGAACGTGAGGGGTGGGGTTTGTTGTGCCTGGCACCACTTGTTTGTTTTTGTGTTTCTTTGTTAGTTAACACTCTAGAGGCAAGACTACTGATTAAATTAATACTAAATTGGGTTTATAGATTGCAAGTGACCCAGAATAGATGTGATTATATTTCAGGAAACGTAGGTCAAAGTTAAAATTTTTAAAATCGTTTTTTTCCCCCAGTTATTTATAATGGCTGAAATTTCAAATGTTTGTTGCAGCAAAACTGTTGGTTGAATTCATACCAAATTGGGTTTATACATTTCCAGCAACCCAGAATAGATGTGATTACATTTTGGAAAAAGTAAGTCAAAATTTCCAAATTTCCAAATTTTTTTTATTTTTTTTTATTTGGAGAAGCATCATAACAAAATCAACTATTAGGGTACATTGTTTTCCATTTATGAAAAATAAACAACAATGCTACACCAGAATTTTTTGAGAATATAGACCAAATAATAGAGAAAAAGAAAGAAAAAAAACTAGAATAAAAAAAATAAAAGTTCCAATTTTTATGAATTAAAAAAAGTTTCTGCCATTTACTTATAATGGGGACAAAATTTGAAAGGTCTATAAAGACATCCATTTTGTTTCAATTTACTTCATACTTGGCACATGCATAGAGGCAGTTGATATGCTGACATCAGCACATGCATAGACATGATGACATCAGCTGGATCGATGCCAAAAAAGCCTTCAATATGTGTAAGGGGCGGGGTTTGTTGTGCCTGGCACCACTTTATATTTTTGTCATTGGACTGCCTCTGACTGCCCATTTCTACATTGTACAGTTTTTGGATACCTACAATTAGTCATGACTTTTTGTCCCTTTTTTTTATCTTCATTGGCTCCAAACTTGTTCTTGATGAGCGTCTGATTCATCTATGCATACCCACGTTACTTTATTTTTAATTAGATCAGAAAATAATGACATTCATGTGATTGTTATTGTTTCCCAAATAGTCAACGGTGCAAAATGCACCTTGTTTACATGCACATTATCATTCATTTCCAATATAACAGTGAACATGACAGTATTCTGCTTCTCCTGCTTCTCCTGAATTTTTCTCCTTTTTACATCGAACATTTTTTGACAAAGACATGTGGGATATGCAGATACTATTCCACTTTTGTTCTCTAGATATGCATATAGAGTTTTCAGAATATGCATTTCTTGTAGGATTTACCACATGTTGCAACACACAGCCTGTGCTTATAATCAGATGGAGAAAAATATCTGGTACAGATGCTAAAAAGAAAAGTCCATATCTCAGGATGGAATGAGAGACACGCTTAGAGTTAAACATCATGCAAGAGGATATCAGCAGGTTTATAGATAAGAGCTAATATCGAACAGCTGACCTTTTCAAGAGGGAGTTTTCTTTACACAGTGGAACGTCTCTGACAAATACCTTTTATTAATCATATGCACAGAGGCATGTCAGCAGGAATTGTAGTGGAATGACCATTTTCATTAGCCACATAAACAACTTATAGGAAAATTTGTCTTTTTTTTGGAAAAAGGATTAAATGCACAGTATTTGTAAAAGTGCTGAGCTCAGACTTTGCAGTATTTTCACTTGAAGAAGAGTTAAGAGATAATTAAAATAGCTGCATATATATTCTCTCTCACTAACTAAAATGAATAGCGGACCAATATTTCACAGTTGATGAAAGTCGTATTGGGTTAAAGACTACACTGGTACCCAAGGAATCAGAACTATGATATGGTAGCTTTTCCTTACAGAAAAAATAAACAGATTAACTCTGGGATTATTAGAAGGAACTCTTCACATGTTACCAAAGTATTTACAGCGAAAAGTCAGTATCGGCTATTAAATGCAGAAAAATAACTGGTTTATTTGCCATATAGGCCGACATGTCAATCCTTCTACAAAGTTATTCAGTTCATTTGAAAATAAATCTATATATGTATGTCATCATTATTCCATGCATCTTGCACAATACAGACTTCATCACTTTACATCTTGCACATTATTGTATTTTTTCCTATATTTCGATTGCACATTATTACTTTCTCTACACTTTATTGCACTAGATCTTGCATTGGTCTATTACTTGTATATAATGTCGATAGGTGTCTCAAGTATATTGTCTGTCTGTCTGTCTACTGTATGGTGTATGTCTATAGTACTTCCCTGACCACTGAATGTATGCTGTCCAGTTATTGTATGTCTAGAGAGCTAACATCTGCCGGAGACAAATTCCTTGTATATGCAAGTATACTTGGCCAAATAAACCTGATTCTGATTCTGATGAATGAATTAAACACAAATCCATAAATTAAAAATTAAGGCTGTGTATTGTGTAATCTGTCATGAAATAAGATGTACAAGAAATGTTCACACATTGTTAGTATTAAAACTTTTAAAGAACATGCAGTATAATGTAATATAAGTTGTATTTTTCAGTCATTTTTAGGCAAATATATATAAATGTATTGTATGTATAGTCTAATGTATGTACGACAAATGTATATATGTGTATAGATAGATCTGGAAGTGTTGTACATTCATTATGTTTGTTTTTTTCTTGACTTCCACATGTTCAAATTAAATGATCGATCGATCAATCAACAATATTCTTACTTGCTCAATTCAGATTGCATATATTTTGTTGTATTGTTCTTTTTAAAATGTAGTTATAAATAGGTGAATTGAATTTGTAGTTCAGTACACAGGTTCATTTAAGGTAATAGTTTAGAGTTCAGTTGTACAGTGTTCTTCCTCTTCCATATCTCCTCCTCATCAGTTGTACCTGCAGCTCATCCTCCAGGTTGTTCCTCTCGATCAGGATGCGGTTCTTGTCCCGGTTCAGCTCCTCCAGCTCTGACCTCAGGTCCCTCATCTCCTGTTGGTACAGTTGAGCCACTCGGGATGGTTCGCTCTGCTTCTGTCGCAGCGTCACCAGCTCCGACTCCAGAACTTTATTCTGCTGCTCCAGGTGCCGGACTTTATCGATGAACATGGCGAAGCGGTCGTTCAGACCCTGCAAAACACAGACACGTGACCAAAACAAACATTTCACTGAGGTTTGAACATAAAACCAACTTTAATTTGACATTTAAACTTTAAGAACTTGCCATTTCCAGTACTTCTGTCGAGTGAAATCCTCTAAATGTATTGATTTTGTGGAAAAAATAAGGTTTTAAAGGCATATTTTTTTTAGTAGCATCATAGTATTTTCTGTGCAGAATTAACGGATCTAAATATTTGTTCCACCCCTGCTCTTTAACTTCAACTTACTTCACTGTGTGGATAATTTTGCAGGTTTACAACAGCTTTAAAAGCAATTTTGATTCTAGTATTGATAATAAATCAAACCGTACATATCTAAATTATGAATCTAAAACAACAGTATGATAGTTCTCTTAACCTTTAAAGTTCTACAGTTGTTTTTGTGGTGACCTCGAAATTAATTTCTATTTTTGTTCAACCATTCTTAAGTAATTTATCACTATTTTTCACCATATTACCACATTATCCTCTGCATTTAGCATTTTTTCAAAATATTTTTTCCTATATTTAATTTACCGATCATTTAGATGTTCGTAAAAGCTCAGAGTAAATTTAAAGGTTAATATCTTCAGAAGCACTAATCCTTTGCTTTTTGGCAGAATCAGATTATTTGGATGTTCAGAGACTAATGAAAATAAGAAAAATCATCCATTTATGCATCTTTGATCGACCAATAAAATAAAATTAATGTAGTTTGACAAATGGTCGTGGTTAGAGATGATAGTTTCTACGTTCAGTACTTATTATAGTTGAACCCCTTGACGCCTATTGATGCAAATTCGCATCAATCTGGCGGGGGGGGGGGGGGGGGGGGGGGGGGGGGGGGGGGGGGGGGGGGGGGGGGG
>JAQQZY010000010.1:18223242-18267518 GCA_030068375.1 Ostorhinchus rueppellii | reverse complement strand
ATAGAGAGAGAGAGAGAGAGAGATAGAGTGAGAGAGAGAGAGAGAGAGAGAGAGAGAGAGAGAGAGAGAGAGAGAGAGAGAGAGAGAGACGGAAAAGGAAAAGAGGAAAAAAAAAAAAAGAGAAGCAGGAAAGCCATAACACATTGCTGGGTTAGTTACAGTAGGTAGATAAGGGGTGTTATGTAAGTTCAACAGTACCAGAGACTCCATTCTTGAGAGGACACCCAGGAAAGAGCACATTATTGTACTCCACCTTACGCTCTGGGCTCATATCGTCCCCCTGATGGTCTCGGATGAGGCTAAAGCAGCTCACCTGCTGAGTTGGGAGTAGATGGGGAGTTTGCCTGGCTGCCGTGGGCAGACACACTGGTTGCATTAACCGCGGTTCTTGCTGCGTACATGTTGGCTTCTTCTTGGAATTTCCCGATGTTTTTCTTGTATCGGATTCTTTTGTTCCCGAACCAGTTTGATACCTGTCAAAACAGCAGTTGCAAATTTCAGCCACAATGTAATATTTATGCCGCCACAGCAAATCAAAACAGTTGTAAAATGCCATTTAGTGCCAGCACTGACAGATCTATTCTGTACTATTTCTAGAGTAAATGTGTGAATACTCAATGATAAATGGCCTTTTTTCGCTTCTTTATGAGGAGATCAGTGTAGTATTTCTATTGTCCTCTACATCTGTTATCTCTCTATGAAACATCATTTTCTCTTGTACAGATAACCTTTCTTATCATCCTATCTTAGTGGCATTTATAGTCATCTCTGCAAGGATGGAAATTATCATATACACTAGATTCATGATCAGATACCACTTAGACTAACAAGTAAAACATCCATCATTAATTATACTGACGCTAGTATTATTCTGAACATTCTGTGCAAGTGCATAAAACACGCTATGTAAAGTCACGGAAAAAATTATTAGACCAACAAAAGTCATCAAATACAATGGTTATGCAATCAAGTACTAACTCCTGTGTGTATCATGTGACTAAAACAGACAGAAAAGAAAACATAGAATGCCTAAAAGCACTGTTTTTGTCAGTACAATGCCATAGATATTGATGTAAGAACTGAAGTGATTTAGATTATTATTAAAAAAAAACAAACATGAAAAATGATTAGATGTCAGCTCTTAAATTAAACTCTTATGAGCTATTTTTGTTGTTATCATTATATTTGTCCAAACACATGTACCTTTAATTGTACCAGGCATTAAAATGAACAAAAAATTGACAAAAACAAGATGTGGTCTAATATATTTTTCCACAACCGTGTGTGTTCAAATTAGATAATGTTGGCATGTGAAACCCACTTCAGTGTTTGGGATGAGTTGAGTTTAGATTAAGTATTAAAGAAGCCACTATTGATTCTTTCATTATTGGAGCACTGTTAACAGCGCTGTAGTGTAACCCAATAGAGGGTTCATTCACCCAGTGAGTTCATGGAAATTTGAGTATTTCCAATAATGAAAGACAAATCTATAGTTCTTCAAGATTTTAGGGTCACAGATTGAGACTGATTTCATTTTTTGGTGGAGTCATTTATTACCCAGTCTAAATTAGCTGTATTTCATTACCTGTGACACTGTGATGCTGCACTTCTTGGCCAGCTCTTCTTTGGCCTCCTCGCTGGGATAAGGGTTACTGAGATGGGAGTAAAAGTACTCGTTTAGGATCTCTGTCGCCTGTTTGTTGAAGTTCCTCCTCTTTCGCCTGGACAGAATTAAGAGAGAAAGCATAAAAAAATGTTTTTTTCCTTCATGTACAAAAATCATTTAGTTTGTTTCAACAATGAACTGAAGGAGAAATAAAAAAAACCTAATGAAATAAACCAAAGAGTGCAAAAGAGACAAACAAAAATAGATTGAATGTGTCACATAAAACAGATTACATAATGGAACAACTGCTTTAAAGCTGGTGAGGTTTTGTTGCACAAACACACACAGACCTGGCATCGAGAAAACGCGAGCGCAGGATCATAACGGCCTCGCAGGTGCTCTGTTTCAGCTGCATCTGGATGGAGCTGAACTTGCGGTGGATGATGCTGACCATGCGCTCGATCTCTTTGGGCGAGATGGGTCGTGTTCGCGACTGCTCCCTCAGCAGGTTCATCACATGGGTGGTGAACTCATTGCACGCCTGGATGCACAGATAGACAGGATTCATACAAAGAATAACTATCACAGGGACTCGACAGCTTCAGACAGAACAAAAGGATGAAATTAGATTCTGGAGAGGCTGCACCTTCAGTGGCAGGCCTTGGCCTAGTAGAGGCATTGCTGACAGCATTACAGAGGTAGAGTTAGAGGTAATAAGAATAGTCTAAATTAAAGCAGCAGACACAGCGCGATGTTTTACGGCAAACAAATGTGGCAGTGGAGTCATACAGTGGAGGCAGCGAGACATGCAGTGCTCTGAATATTAAAAAGACTTCTCTTCAATGGAAGAGAAAATGTGACAAGTGAAGAGAAATCTAAAATGACAGCAGGCTTTCAGTCCCGTTCACGTTCAAGAGGTTTAAACTGTCTCCCTCTCTTTTCACTCCATCTTTCAGTCTACCTCATTCTCTCTGTGTCTGAATCAGTCACTGGATATGACTGCATTCAGAGTCAAGGTGTCTGTTGCTTGTCAACACCAGGGTTACGTCAGTCAAAGTGATGCACCGAACAGCCGTTCTGCTTGCACACACACGGCAGACACTACTCACTCATACACTCGCAAGGTGTACGTAGCGTAGTGACACAAAAATGCTCAGGTGTATATTGACTGTGACAGTTAGCGATGACTGGCCTTCCTCGCACAAGATGACAAACCCAGAACGCTTTGACTTCCGAGGGAATGACAAGACGTTACAGTCTTTGGAAAAGAGCTGGTGTGTGACTGATATAATGGCTGCTTGCCTGCTAAAGATAACATCTCTAAAAGCTTGGCTTGTCATAAATTGGACTGACTGAGCTGATTTTACAAGCATTATAGTTAGGTAAATATCCAAGGAAAGTATTTCATCTCTCCATTTATTACTGCTCAGGCATTGGCCAAAGCAGAGAGAAGCACATCTGATACATCAGCACTCAGCTCTGGTACTAAAACATAATCAAAGGTATATTATGGCTCACGGCTGGGTGTAAAAAAATAGACTTTCAGATTCAAGGTGAACATTTCAGTGATCTTACATCGATTAATAAAATATGGTGGAATTCTAATGTCATTGTTTTTCCATGGATGACTAAAGTTTTAGCTGTTAGTGGCGTCTCGCCTGAGGAAAGTACTGAAAGTCACATAATGTTAATTAAAAAGTACATAACTCTAGCTGCATAAGGGTCGATTGTTGACATAAACATTAATATTTTTAAGAGTGCACCAGATTAGAGGAGATTTTTATGGCATTATTTCTTTGAGAAACTTTTCATATCCAGCAAAACTGATATTATAACTCTATAAAACTATGTTAAAAGATATCCTTGACTGAACAGGTATTGATTTGAATCAGACATAGAACTGACTTATGGATTGTTATGGACGTTATGGCTCATAATTGCATTGATTCAGGATATCAGTGATACTATGCAACCCTACTATGTTTTTTTTTTAGGATCACGATTAAAACTGGGACCCCCACCTGTTCATATTTCTCCAGCTCTGTGTGGTAGATTTGACGGATCTGAGACAACTTGGCCCGGTAGTCGGAGTGTTCTGCTGAGTTGTCGGCACCGACGCCCCCTGTGGCGGCGGCGGCGGCTGCTGCAGCTGCTGAACCGCCCCCTTTCTCTGGTCCGGCCACACCCTCTGCCAGCAGCATGTTGTCCAACCGCATCAGTTGAGGATCTGGAGGTTCCTCCTCTTGGGCACCGCGGATACTGAGCACTGTAGAGGACAGGAGAAGATGATATTTAAGTATTTGAGGAGGGAGAGAATTTTACGTGTGACAGCGCTGAATGATATACATACAAAAGAAGGGCTGATGTTGTAATAGGGAGACTTTTGGAACCATTTCACTTAAAAAAATATGCTTTTGGTTGGGTCTGTCTCAAACGAACACACTACGTTGTAATATATTTATCAAGTGATTGGGATACCACACTTTGATAATATTCTGAATCATTGTACAGCCATAAGAGAGACTCTGCTATTTCTCCTACTTCCACCAAAGAAGAGAACTCTTTGAAATATAGCTGCCATTTTCACAGTTCAAGTCTGTGTCTCTAAAACCTGCAGAAGCATAGAGAGGTTGGCAGCTAGACAAGACCATAAAAGCAGAATTTCATTGATTCTATCATTTTCACATATTTAAAAAATATTAAACACTTCCACCAGAGTTAATCCTTCATTGCTCTCTTTCGACTCAGGCTGTGTTTAGTTTCTGCTGATAACTTGAGTGTCGAATGTGACATAAATAAAAAGAAAAATGAAAGAAAAAAGAAAGTAGAAGCTGTGCTGATAGCATTATACAAGTACAATAGTCTGCATTAAAGCTGTGGGCATGGAAATACAGTGGGGGAGTCATATGGTGGAGGCTGAGACTTGTAAATTCATGATTTATGAAAAATTTTGATGTCAAACAGTGAAATATCCCAGTATTCTTGACAACCACAGTGAAAAGTATGTAATTCCTGCTGCTAAGAAATATGTCCATTAAAGGGAGGAGAGTAGGATGATGGGAGTTGTTGTTTCCTCCAGTATTGAAGATGAAAGTCTATTTGATGTGACTGCTTGCAGAGAAGACCCCCCACATGAAAGTTTTACTCACTCTATGTTCAGTTTTGTCCAGTAAAATAGCCATTTTTGTACATACAAGTCAACAAAATATATAACCGGATCCAGTTGTTTTTAGATATTTTGATCCAAAAGTCTTATATTATAACTTTAGGCCCTAGAGAAGGATTCACAGTCCTGTCATCTTAATTCAGACGCATTCAGTTTACTGCTGACAAAGGTGTTTTTGCAGCGTTTAGGGGTTTTGAACATACACTGAGTCTTCACACACCTACAGGCGTTAAGCTCTCGACTGGCGCTCGGCTCCCACGGTGTGGAAAGTGAAGAGTAAACACAACAGAGACACGCCTGACACACACACTCCTGCGTACATCAACGTGTTCCTTTCAAGAAGATTTCCAAGAACTTTTAAACAAGCTTGAGCTATTGTACAACGTTGTTTAAAGAGCGAAACCAGCCAGTCTGAGCGGTGACTTTTTAAAGCAGAGGACTGGTTCTAGTACTGCCCTGCCTCTTTCTGCCACCAGAAGGCTCCCTTGGTAAAGGAGCAGAGCGTCCTGCTATAAAGGTGCTGAAAACAGGCGACCAGGTGCAGCCCTCCATTCCAGCCACTGTCTTCAAGGACAAAGACAAAGCTCACGCTGCCACAACATTTTTCATGTACACAGTAA
The DNA here is from genome assembly GCA_030068375.1 of Ostorhinchus rueppellii. Classification (NCBI taxonomy): domain Eukaryota; kingdom Metazoa; phylum Chordata; class Actinopteri; order Kurtiformes; family Apogonidae; genus Ostorhinchus; species Ostorhinchus rueppellii. The sequence goes on along the minus strand of JAQQZY010000010.1, from coordinate 18,262,126 downwards.
TCCATGCATCTATAAAAGTGTTTCAGGAGGATGATCTAATACTACACACTGTACGTCTGGACTATGATGACTGTGGAGAGTGAGGGTAAATGACAGGTTGTTTGACAGAGCGCTGAGCCATATTGTACCCCACAGACTCCGGTCACAGCAATGACTCTTTTGTAATGAGGATGTAAGGTTGAGTCGCCCTGTGACCTTTCTGACGAGCGGGGGGTCCAGATGGATTCTCGGGGCCGCTTGGGGAGCTTGTCTACCACAGTCCTCCTCTTTTCGACCCCCCTCCTAAGCTTCCGTTCTCTCTTTCTCTCCCCCAGCAATAACATCATCCATTCCCATCAGCTCCAACACGTGAGCAAGCTCAGCTCAAGAGGCAAATGTCAATGGCTATCAGACGGCTGGAAAAGGTCAGGAGTTCAGATGGGGAGCGGACGCGTGTGCACGAGTGAGCGAGCCGGTAGGGCGTGTGCCAGATGAATATGTGGATATTTTTCATGTGAATCACACCAGCGGGAAATTATAACACTCGCCAATTTGATTCTGACAAAATAGTGGCACATCCCAACCAGAGGGGGAATCTAATGAGCCTAAGAGTGATTTATTCATTCCCTCCAAGTCCCTGAGTGCACAACTAAAAGCATGAAATGGATTAAATAAATACAATTAATAAGGAAAATCAAACAATTCAGTGTGCTGTGGCATAATTACCCTAACCACAGCCATCAGCTTTATTTATTTCTGTTCAGTAATAGCAATGAAATCGATTAGACCTCAATGCCAGTCAGAGTGCTCATTGTGAACTCTGCAACCATGGACTATACATTAACATAATCACCTGACAGAGGAAAGTGCCCCCTATTAGGATTCTTTGCATGCTCCCAACACTAGCATAATACCACCTTTAAGAAAAACATTTTATACACACTTTTTTGCCTATTGTAGCAGCAGCGGCGCTAGTTCATACTGCTCTGCGATTCTCTTATTCCACGGACAGTCACAGATTAGTATCTATAAAAGGAAGATGGCCATCATCTCATCTTGATCATTACCGACAGACTTAATTGAACAATGAGAGGACACAATTCCCCTCTCTGTCGCTTCCTCCCTCCCTCCCACCCTCCCTCCTTCCTTCTCTCCTCTTCTCTCCTTCCCTTTGTGCACGCTCTTGTATAATTCCTTCCCTGAGATGTGGGGCACTAAACCCAAAAAGGCAACACATGAAAAATGAATATGTATCATAAACAATTCTCCAGCCGTTTGCTGAATAATGAATGGAATTCTAAGAATAAGCCTTTGTTTTGGTTATTGACTAAATTAATTTTGCTGTTTTACTTCCATAAGAGCTGGCTCATACCCATAGCCACACTGCCTGCTGTTTGCAGACAACAGGAGTGTAAATAAACATGACGATTAAGCCACCCACTCATAGAGGAAAGAATCAAGGTGCACGCACATGCAAACACACAACACAAACATACACTTTGTGCACAAGTGTAAGCTCTCATATAGGCACACGCACGGGGAAAATACGCAACTAGGCACCTTGGCAGACTACCCTGAGAACCCAGCCTGGCGCCCTGCGAGTGCTTTTAAATGAAAACATGTTTAATTAATGATGTTGAAGTATTCTGTCACAATTAGGAAGATTTACGGACAAACAAGGTAGCAGTGATATCCCTGACAGCCATGATGAAAGTTTACTCTTCTTGCCTGTGACTGGCAGCTAGCAGCCAACGCTGGACTGGATCCATTTCCCATCAATACAGTAATGCAATACACTCTGCAGCACTGTAGTGTATATGTGTGTGTGTATGTATGTGTGTGTGTGTCCTTCCTTGCCTAGCTCTTGTCCACATCACATGACCCCAGAGAGGGCCAGGCAGTGGCTGTGCTCTCTATTGATTGTGTGGGCACACGTCATCTAGGGTTTCAGCAGTTAATAAATCAGGCGTGCTCCTGACACAGCCGTGTGTGTGTGAGTGTGTATGTGTGTGTGTGTGTGTGTGTGTGTGTGTGTGTGTGTGTGTGTATGCATCCGTGTGTGTGTGTGTGTGTGGGCCTGTCACAGACCAGTCAGCAATAGTGAAAGCGACAGCCACATGATAATGTAACATCACCACCATTCATCCCTGCCACACAGCATTCTGAGACAAAACAACAACAACCTAGGAACCTGAAAAAAAGCAGCGTGATTTACAGCAGACATGACAAGTATCACTAATACAAATCCTCCCCTCCCTGCTCCTTCAAGGAGTTCAGCATCCTGCACTCATCTGCATTTGGTACAAGCCCAATAAAGCGGTGTTCATACCGAGTGGCGATGTGCTATATTTCACAGTGACCCACACAGTAGAGGTAAACTACAGAGCTAAGCAATGCTATAATCATTACTAACAACACTAAATGAATATTATGTTGCATTAGATCCAATTTACTGTATATGTGGCCATTTCTACTGAATTGAATTAGAGCTGTAATGACAATCATTATAACATTTCTAATCATAGCTCACAATAAAGTCCATGCCATAAAATCTATTGTTATTTTCTCATGCATTGCGCTTCAGTCTTAAGCGTAATAGTCTTGGCAAGATTAGTGGATGATCCACAAACTACTGGAGGACTTTATAAAGCCCAGTGTCCTCGGTATTACCCAAGAGAAGGGCAATAAGAGTGCACAGACCTACACCAGTGGTCCTCTCTGTTTAACAGTATTATCAAACCTCAAGCAAACCACCCAATATGACCTATATCTGTATGCTTTTTGTCAGTTAGAGGCATCTTTGTTTAACTGATTTACCATGGTGATATGTAACAGTCATATTGCAGTATTGTGTATTTGCTTTGTTATAGAAATTGTACAGGTTACTGATCATTTCCAGTTTGCAGTTTTGCAGCTCAAACATAAACTTGGACACACTTAAAACTACATTAACTTTCACTTTGCATGTTTCACACTGAATCCAACATACCATCAGAAACACTCTCGACATTTATACTGCCACTTTTTGTGATTACATAATTGCACAAGCTTACACTGTAACTGCGATTTCAATTAGATTAATTGTGCAGCTCTAGTGACCTGGTCATTACCGTTCTAAGTCCTAAGGAACCCTTGGGCTCTATCATGTTAAAAAGAAAAAAAAGAAAGGGAAAATGCTTTTAGACTCTGCCCATTTTTATCTGTACCTATAAGTTTAAGGGTTTCGTCCTTGGCCCATGCTGTACCCTTCCACCAAGTTTCAAAAAAATCGATGCATCTGTCTGACAGATGGACAGACGGATGGACGGACAGACAAACAGGAATGATAACACAGCCTTTTTGGCAGAGGTAATAAAGAAAAGCTGTCAAGTAGTGTACCAAAAACAACCACATGAGAAAAGAATAAGTCTAAAATTATTTTAGAAGTTTCAATAAAACAGGGTTAAAGCTCGAGCTGCAAAATAAAATGACACAATCGCAATATCTGATTTGTAACTATATAGTTGGGGGAGGATGTAGGGTGACATAAATGCAGAAATTAGAAAATAAACCCAACTTCTGCTGTCTTCTGATGTTTCTATTTTATATTTGTTTGACTTGACTTTTCTAAATGACTGAATCTTCAACATTCTCTGCGATAATCATAATATGACCTTTTCACCAAATTGTGGAGCTGAAGTTAAAGCTAACTACTTTGTAACCTCATTAAGAAAAATGAACTGTTTCACCTAAAAATCCAACATATTCACCTAAAATCCCTTCAAGTCTCCTTTTTCTGTCCTGCAGTCTGAAAGACCAAAAATATGACACATACTATTTTCAAAGAAACAGGAAATTCTCATATTAGTAGCAGGGATGTTTTTCCCCCTAGAAAACTGACCTGAAGGTTAATAGCCAACCATCAATTTTCTGTGGCTCTGATGGTGAATCCAAACAAGCGCTCCATTTTTATGTTGGGACAAATTTTGGTTGCTCCTAAAGAATTAATGATCATCCACACATACTGTATCTGTATCACCTAAGGAGCCTTTCTATGTGTTGTATTTCTGTTGACACACTTGAACTACTGCTGAGCAATGTTATTAGCATTACTGAGAAAGCTAAAATAATATCATGTTGCATTACAATCAATTTGCTGAGCTTTAACAAAGGACTGACTGTTACTACAGGATTACTAATCATCGGGCAATTATTCTCATTTTTGTCGTTGCTGTTATATTTGAACCGTTGTGCTTTTCAAATAGACGTTCTGTGCTCTAAGCTGAAAGCTAGATTTGTGGTCGACATATGAACTCATGGGAAACTTTCTCAGGCCCAAAATGTTCCCTCCATCACTACATAATGGGAAGCTGTACAGCCTCAGTACACAAGGGCATAGTCATAAAATACCTCTAAAACAGCTTTATGTTTTATCAGCCATCTCAAGTATCATGTGCAGAAAGGGTGCAGAGCTGGAGTGTTGTATCTGACACTGGGTGGGGGGATGGGGACCGCCAAGGACAAGGAAAAACACCAAAGAAATACTGGAGGGACAGGGAGAGATGAGGAGATGTGGATGGTTCAGGCGAGGAGGGAAGAGAGTGATGGAGGGAGAATGAAAGGCGAAAAATAGAAATGGAATAGGAAAGCGAGGTGTCAATTAAAAAAATGAACCCCAGTGCATTTGGGAGGTGACAGCTGGTGGGAGACGAGCTGACAGGCGTCACATTAGGCGGATTTGGTGGCCGCTCCCCTCATCCCCTCCTTTTTTTTTTCCCTTCCCTCTCCCTCTGTCTCTCTCCCTCTCTGGCTTTCTCCACTGGCGATCGGTAGTTTCTCATGCGGCAGCGGTGGCGGCAGGAAAGCGAGGCAAGAACTCAGCTTGGTGTTTTTCAGAACAAGTTCCCCCTGCAGCTACTCCTAATAACGGTAATTATCGTCATCATCTGAGGCTTAAGCAGGCCAGTTTGAGGCCTGAGGGGCTGGCCTGATAATGAGGCAGCCAGCGCCAGAGGAGAAGACCATTCAGAGCACCGCCCTGCCACCAACGCAGAGCACTCCCATTTAAAAAGCTTCATTAAAATAATTCATTATTCAAAATAGGCAATACATTAGCCCCCTGGCTGTCAGTCTTTCTTAAGGTGTCTTAAAATATATATCTCCTTGATTGAATCAAACTCCTGCGCAGCCCATACAGTTTTAACAGCTCCAGGCTGCACTGAAAACCACTAAGACTGAATAACTGGGGAGAAGTCACGAGCACAGTCAGCCTGCTGAGAGAAAGACAAAGACGTCTCTATGGACAGTGAACCATCCACAAAACACTATCCATATGAAGCTTTGGATTCAATTTCATTAGCTAAGCCATTTGGAAAAATGTATACAGGCCTTTTCATACATTTTTTAACATCACACAGAAGAGACGTGAAAGAAAACATACAATGACGGGGTAGAGACGACATGCAATGACAGTTGTTCAACTTGTTTTAAAATGAAAAGGATAGGTTTTCTTACTATTGGCAATAATTAAGTAGTAATGATGTTTCTGTGCTTAGATGTAATATTTTCTTCTCTATGAGATGACTTCCTCTCAGCTCATAGCCAATGTGAACAAAAGTCAACAAATACAAATTAAATAATGTTGCACAACTGAGAATCTGAACAAATATGCAGCTGATCTAAGAAGGCTGGCATGAAAAGTATTCACCAGTGGATTTTATTTGTACAGCACATCTAATTCAGTTTACTTCTACTAATACTTTACTTTTTTAAGTGAATCACAGGGGTTTGCAATCACCCCCACACACAAACTGCAATAGTCTATTTGAATAATCTAATAAACTACGTTGTTTTACTAAAACTATGGTGACTAATTGTATCAGATTTGTCACTTTTTCTATAATACAGTGCCTGATCAACTGACAGCTAGTGTAGGGATGCTGTCCCGGGCAACAGTTGGTGAGGAGATGACGTGTGAAGCGTTCAGAGCCAGGAGGAGATGGTCCATGACAGTTAGCATGCTGCCCTAACTGTTGCCCTACAAGCCGCCCCTACGCACCAGGACAAGACATGAAACAAGAGGTCCGGTAACACAATCCTCCTGAAATCCCCACGGTGTGTGTTCCTTTGCATGGCACGTTTCATAAGGCTCCGCTCTTTGACTGGTGATGAGTTTATGCTAAGGTAATTAACAGTAATTAATCCTTAATTACAGCAATTAGCAGAGTCGCAGTAAATTAAGCCACATCTGGAGGCAGGGAAAAGGGCTAGACAAGTAGGGGTGGGCATTTTGACAGGGGGGAGTCACTGAGACCGTGTTGCAGAGATTGTTTAGGTCTACCTGGGATGCCCAGTTGCACGTCCCTGGTGGTGGTACATGGAGGGTCTCTCAGAGGTGGGTAGTGGGGCGGGGTTGGACGATCAAGGAGGGCTGAGAGAAGAGGTTCGTTTCTGAACTAAATTGTTTCATCTCAGGGAGAAAGGCTCCCTTAAGCTACCGTGCAAGGACACCCACCATATGGCCGCTCGTAGACAATAGTGCCTGTGGTTCTGCTTCGCTGTGCTCGGCTTCACTCGACAACATGTGAACATGCATTTTACACAATGTTGCTAGAAAGCAAATCTAGCTCGCAGTTTGTCTCTCTGGAAGAATAAATACCCTCTACTTACAGAGTAAAACACAGAGAACAGAAAACTGACAAACACACACAGAGATGGTGCTACGACATTATTATTACCCTGAACAGAGTCCAGAGTCACATGTTTAAGTCTGTACTATCCTCGACTATTAAAAAGATTCTGTCTGGTTACTTAGATTATCCCATGATGCATTTCATCTCCACTGGGACCAATATCGCCCATGATGACAATGCTGCCCTCCATAAAGCACAAGTGGTCAGTGAGTGCTTTGAATGGCATGATAATGATGTTAGCTATATGCCAAGGCCTTTTCTGTAAATAGATATGATGCTATTGTCTTTTCTATATATAGATACAATGCAAACTGAGCATTTAGGTACATGTACGGTGCTGTCTGATTCCCTGGTCAACAGAGTTACAACCCAATGTACATACTGTTTCCTTTACCACTTCTAATGAACAACAAGAATTATAATGTGAGTTTTGAAAGATGTTAATCTTGTATTCTTGTCAGGAATTGGATTCATTCCTGTTCTTGTGTCATAATTCTTTCAGTACTACCTCAGTGTTGGAGAGCAATATGGTTTTTTTTTATAGATGAGGGCCTCTTCAGCCTTCCTCATTTCTAAGCTGTCAAACAGCCCAAGTCCTGAGGCCCTTCACAAGTTCAGATCACACAGCCACAAACTACAAAGACCCTTTTATTGTCCCATGACAATGATGGTAAAGCTAAAAATATGAATATACTGAGAGTCTGAACAGTCATCACACAGAACAGCAAGTAAGAACTACAGTAGCTCAGTGCTAAACCATTATATTCTCTTTAATGTCACAGAAAACAAAAAAGCAGAAAGAGCCACTCAGTGAGGAGCGGCAAATAGCGAATATTAACATTTTTGTATGAAATAAAAATCAATACATTAATAAATTAAATAATCCCTTCAGATCTAACAGATCATCTGATTTGAGTGTATGAAAAAAGAAAATCCTTTGGTGAGAGCATTCACAAATGAATAAGTAAGCGCATTGAAAATGACAGATTTCTCACCAATACAATGCTGTGACAATGACATTAATTTCTTTCTCTTTCCTCTTGGAGTGGTCATTAAAAAAAGTTGAGTCTAACCTCAGCACAAAGTTGCAGCACGGATCTTGGCAGGTCCAAATGTTTGATAGTGTATGTGGTGCCATTAATATTGTAACACTTGAGAGACTTGCTCCAGCAGGAAATATTGTCTCTCTATGCATTTATCAGCGAGCTTCCCATCAAGACAGAATAAGTCAAACCGGCTTTGTTTTGCTGTGTGTGCAGTTTGTTTGGACGCTGTCACAACTACAGAAATCCCTGTGAGGTTTACTGTTTTGCCAACCCTGGCGTTCAAAAGGCTAGTGATGCTAACGCTGCCTGTAGCTGTCGAAAGAGAAAAACAAGGGAGGGATTTCTGCCCATTACAGAGACCTGCTCCGTTTATAGAGCTGCTCTTCACCAGACAGGATGGGCTCAAAGAGAAAAAAAAAACAGTGCAGATAATTTTGCATATACAAATAGAGAAATGGCAAATGAAGCTGCTTTTTTGCGTGGTAATATCTCACCTGACACTACCTGAATAAATGTAGAAATGATGGAAATAACATCTGACTAATGCTTTCTATGAGAAACTACAGGATCTTATTGAACAAAGATAAAAGTGAAGAATCTCAGGCTATTATGTACGTGTGTATGGAAGAAGGGTCAACTTAGGACAAAGACAAAGAGCTGTAACAATGAATATGACGACGGCACAGTGGGCAGAGAGAATGGCATTGAATGGGAAGAGAGTGAGTGTGTGTTTACAGCAGAGGTAGTGGTCCAGGCAGTCTAAGTGGCCTGGCTGGCAGGCCCACCACACTGCTAGCGGATAAAGCCTAGTCATTAATCACAGGCCTGTGGGATCGTCCCAGTGTAGCACAATACTGGGTCAAAGGGAGCTCCTGCTGTCAATCAGCACTGAAAAGTGTGTGCATGTCTGTGTGTGTGAGACTGTAGCGGGGGAGTGTGTTTTTGATGAGACTGTGTCATTTTGCCTCCAGCTACAAAAAGCATATAGTACTGAGGAATTAATGCATTAATGCAAACACCAGCGTGGAAGTGCTAGACATCATTTACATGAAAACCATTTCAGCTCATCCATTGGGAATGAAAGCAGCATTTTCTGCCCTAAAAGCTCAAGCTTGATTTTGAAAAATAAAGACAAGGCCACTATTTGTAAAAGGAGCTCACCAATATACTATGCAGACAGCCCTGTGGCATCGGCAGCACCAGAAACACTAAATCCCTTTCATATAACAGAAGGAATGTCTCACTAGGGTCTACTGAGCGCATGCTCAACCCATTTTTACCTCCACCAAGGAGGCTATGCTTTCATTACTTTTTGGATTGTAAGAGGTCGACACAAAAACTACGTGAACTGTCATGAAATAGCAGGACAAACACATGACAGGTCGGTATAGATGGTAGATAGTTTGACATAAATATGACATTGTATTTTTCAATTTTCAATTACCTTTGACATTTCTCATGACATTAAAAGTCTAATCATTTTATATAATGTTGAATATTTACATGAATAAATATTTTCATACTCTTGGTGTAATAATAAAGAAGTACACAAAAGGAAAAAAAAAACAATGTGACACAAACTTTCTTGCTTTAAAGAAAGTTCACAGACGTATGGATTTATGAATTTACAATATGCACTTGAATATAATATTACATATAATAGAGGGGTTTTATGTACAATAAAACATATAACCAGTATTTTGCCATGTATTCTAATGTTGAACCAATATTCTATCATTGTCTTTGTGTTGAATATTTAATCTTTTTTATTTTAATGTTCCTCTGAAATGTGAAATGTTTGGTGATTGAAGATGAAAAATCAGTCTTTAAACTTTGCGATTGAAATTTTACATTGATTGTGTGATTATTATCCATATTGACCAATATAATCATTTTTTTCATTTGCTGTCAGACTGTGTGTCCTTGGTGGAGGTGCCCTTCATGTTTTTCTATTTGTACTGGTGTCACGGGTCATTTCATTGTCACCAACCTTAAATCAACAGCTATAGTTAAACAGATATTGCTAAAAATGTAGCATGCCAAGAATGATACATGCTGATCCGTGTAGACTCAACACCTATGTGGGTTTAATCCAGGTCACCGTGGTCTAAAAGCGGTGATAAAGGAGCAGTAAAGGACACAACACCAGCACCACAGTCCTCTGAACAAGGCTGTAACACAAGTTGTGTGAACTTTGCGAGCGCACAAAACCAAAGCTGCTGAAACAGCCCAAACTCAGAGCCAACAACACTGAACTCTGACTGCCTTTCAGGGCGTCCTCGCTGACACACATGAGAAATGCATGTGCACAGACGTCGGGTGTATCCTCTGCTCTACTGCAGGTGGTTGACATTTCGGTTGTCTAAGCCCAGAGCTTCACTTCCACTAACATCAGCTCTTTCATGCAAAGGTTTCTGAAAAATATAGTAAAACGCAAAACCTCAGAAAAGATCAAAATAAAACAAAAATAAAAGCTGCTTAAATGTACTATTTCACATGTTTATGTTCAGCCAGCCACACATCATTACTGTCACACTAACACAGTATTTATACACGTACTGCATTTGGGTCATTTTTAATTCAGAGTGTTTTCATTAAATTAGTTTAAAGGTTGAAGCTGCATAGACCGCACCGCTTATGATACTGAAAGGGAGAAGACGAAGGACAGAGACACAGCCGCAGCAGCAGAAAATCCAACAGTCAGATAGTTGTAACCATGGAAACAGCGTCAAACGTTCCAGTGGGATTCATCCAGTCCACACTTATCATTTCACAACACCAGTGCTCAGATCAAAATGCAAAACTAAAAGCTGCGCAGGTGTCAAAATAATGATTCACCGGGCATCTTTATTGTCATTTGCAATAAATTGTGATATTTTTTCTTTCTTTAACAGTACATTTGTGTTTGAAACCTTTAAAATTTTCACACTTCAAAATGGAAAAAAACTACTTTTATATGTTTCTGGTTTTACATGTCATTATTTTTTTAGTGTAAAAATAGTCACAAAAATCTGCTTATACAGGGTACAGTCACTGCCTTTAACAGTAAATTGAAAATGGTTTTAAGTTCATATTATATCACAAAAACTGAACTATTCTGCACTTATACACGTCACAATATTTTGAATAAAATGCCGGTTTCAGGACTAATGCTTCTGTTTCTTTTCTGTGACATGAGTGCAAAAAAGACCTTCTACTTCCCTCGAACTAACTCTGAAGCAGTGGAGAAATTACTTTGCCTCTGATTTTACCAAACTCCAAAGGAGTCTGTGGTAACAGATTGAAGTGATTTATACAAACAGATGTTATGAAATGTACTGTATTGAAGTTTACTAGTTTGCAAACTGGATCGCGGTGCAGCCTCGCCTCACTTTGGCCCCCTGGGTGAGACAGCAGTCGTATTCTGTCGGTCAGCCTCTACACACCTGCATCCCCAGCTGGACCTCTAATTCCCCCACCCCTCCTGCTCTACAGTGCTCTACTCCCAGCTGCCTCGGCTATTTATAGGCCCTGTTTCATTTCCACACCTGCAGGGAGGCAGAGTTGTCACAGTGGGCCCACAGAGCCTCTCTGGAATACTGCATGGGATTGAAAATGCACCTTGCTGATGCAGGAACTTATTCTTGTCACTCTCTCCCCGCGGACTCACATGATACTATTTTGTTATGGATGTGCAGTGCGGTATGTGGTGCACAGATAACATATAAAAAGGAAGCCGTGTCAATAAGATTGCGGTGTGAGGAGTGTAAGGTATAGACATGGATTATACTTTCTGAATAATCAGGTGTGAAGTCACACACACAAACACACACACACAGACACACCGGTTGGATACGTTATCTGTACATTTTCTAACAATACTCTGTATGGACATTACTCTCCTGCAAACCTGATTAACCAGAGCCAGCGAGGTAATGCTAAGTAAGTGCAACAACACATAAAACTTCCTATTTTCCTCCCACATTTCCGTTTTTTTCCTGTCATGCTTTTCTCTGGATGTAGTGGGCTGAGGATCCAGTCAGCGGATTACATTATCAGTCTGACCTAGTTGCCAGCTATCTCCTGAGACCTGAGGAGCCAGGCTTTCTGCACAGCCTTCCGCTGCTACAACACGCACACTGTGTAACTTTAATTTATCAGGGGGAAGAGGAGGGAGAAATGTGACAGGTTGACAGTTCTCTTTGCCTGCCACTCTGAGCACTCCCTCTCCCCACAGTGTGCCGGTTAAGGGTCCTCGCTATACAACAGTGCATTACCAAGAGTGACTTTTATTCAGAGTACTGGAAACTCATCAGCAAGGTTGGAACCCTCTTATTAACGTGAACATTTAGGGCAAGTCTGGGAATGATGTGGGGAAGGACTCAGATTCCACTATTTCTTCTTTTGATTGAAACACCACAAAAGCAAGTACAGTGTTGCTCAGAGTGATATTGACTCATAATACAATGAAAAAGGTCAGACTGAGCTTTATTAGAGCAATTATGCTCAAACGTAGGCAATGTAGCATCAGTGAATTTTTTTATCTATCATACAACCAGCAGGATTTTTTTTTTTCATTTATAAGAATATGGACCACATACTGGGCAACCAGTGTTCAGTTAATCTTATAAAATCAATCATATTGCAACTAGTCAAGGAAAGGCATAATTTAGGCATTCAAAAGAAACAATTCAGAGCACAAAAGACTTAAAATCACAAAGCAGTGTGCAGTAGTAGAATTAAAATCGTGACACACTCAGTCAAGTGAAAGGCTATGATGGCAGTATACTCTGAGAACAAAAGGCTGAACTAATCAACGAAATGAAAATGGGGTTCGTAACAAGAGAAACACAGACGTCCAAGAGAAAGAAAAGGTGAGCGGGAGAACTGAGTCTGTACAACCTTGAGAAAAGACAGAAGAAAGCCTTGAAACATATTCTCTGCTCCATTCTAAGTGCGTGATGATAAGCCAAGATTGCAAAACAACTCGGACTAATTTTACATCTGTCATGAATTTTCCCCATGCACTTTCACATCCAAATCAACAATTTAGCCTAAAAAAACAACAATTTGTGTCATACGCGTGTTGCTCAACAAACATACATGCAAACAAGAGATATAGGTGAGTCTTTTTGGGTCATGACTGCTCCCCTTAGTTGAGAAAAAAATAGCCAATATGGTTTCCTGTGAAAATTTAGGGGGTGGAGGTGGGGAGAGATGTGCTGCTGCCAGATTAGGCTACCGCCTGTGCCAAGGTTATAAACAGGCTGTTATCAGGCTTCCAAACAGAATAATCCTCCCTGTATCAGCGCCCAAACATATGGGGCCACACAAAGCAGCAGCAGCCCCTGTCAGACACCCCCTTTTAATTACACAGAGGAGGGGGGCAGGACCTTTCTCCCCATGTCTTTCCCTTTTCTGCTTTAGTTTCTGCCTGTGTAACATCTGTAAAAATACATGTGTCTTTAAAGTGGGAAGCTAGTGTTAAAAAGAAACAAAAACAACAACAAAAAACCCCCCCGATAAATTAAATCTTAACTCTTGCACTGTATTATTCCAGATATTAAATAAACCCTATAAAAATATTACGAGAACGGAAACGTATACTTTCTTCAACACATTTCCAATCCAACAAAACTGAGTCAATCTGTTCCAGTCAAGGCTTAAAATATCAAGGACTGTCATCCCATCTGAAAGAAATAAATTCCTCAATGTTTTATATACTGCCTACAGATTTTAAAGTCTTGTTCAATAAAGTTTAAATGTCACAGAGGTGTAATAATGGGTATCATATAAACGCAGGGCTTGGAAAAGCTATGCAAAAATGACGGCGTCCCTTCCTGCTCATGCAATAAAGTTTTATTTGGCTGAATCGGCCAATAAAAGTGGGCTTTGAAGGTTGTCAATGGGGAGTAATTGGTCCATTTTACAGGAGTGATCATATTTCTCAGAAGCATTTTTTTTCATACAGTGTCAAAGAGTCTTGACGGGAACCCAAGGGGAATCTTCTTGTTAGAGATGTGACTTTGCAACTGAGGGTGCATAAAAAAAAAAAAAAAACACGTCTGCAAATCTAATACACTGCAGGTAAGTGACATTGCGAGATGAATATGCAGCGCGGTTGTACAAGCCTTTCTTTTGAGTTTTCAGATGAACGATGGTGATACACAATAACAGTCCACGGTTTTGGCAGCTGCAGAACCCATTTCACACACCCCCAGACAGCGGAAAGAGTGTAGACCCTAATGACGTCCAATCTTCTCTGTCACGCCGGGCTGGAGGCTCACCAGGGCAAAAATCGACCGACAGCTCAAAGTGCTGTTAACCGGTTTTGAGGAGTCCTCGCTGATGCACAAAGCACACCTTTATTTCTAACATAGGTCACTGAAAGCATGCCATCACTCCCCCCACCGCCCCACAATTAACAGACTCGTGCTCTATATAGGAAAACATAGATTCCCTAATGCTCAAACAAGCCTAAAGCTGAAAGCACAGGCTTTTCCGAAAGAGGTGTCTGGTCTGAAGTGTCTGAAAATAAAGCTTAAATGTGCTCTTTTACTGTACCTCATAAGACATAAATGTCAACAACTGTAATAATTTGTAAACTAAACACGCAGACCAAAGATGGTGATAACCCTGCAGAAAATAAAAGCATGTATCTGTGTTATGCCATAGACAATCACTTTGAGATCTGAAGGCCTTTTTGTCTACAAGCTTTTCAAACTATCTCTGTCTGAAGTCATTTTCGCTTTTGATTAAGACTTGAGTGTTGAACTATAAAGATAAAGTGTTACATGGTAGCTTGTAACATAACATTTATGACTACAGCTGTGATCTTTTTACAGTAATTATTCACAGTCAACCTTCATGAAAAGTGGTTTTATTTTTTAAGGTTTTATCTTTTTCTTATTTTTTTTTTATTTTTCAGCAACACTTCTGGACCTAATCGGCGAACTTGCTTTGATTAAACGGAATACTCAATTAAATAACAGCGAGGGGGGAAGGTAAGGAGGTTTGTTTTTGTCATCAGGTCTCTGCTGGCTATTTGATTTGATTTCACAGCTGGAGAAGCATTTGGTAAGGAAATATCTGAGTGCAGCTGTAAGCCAAAGTGTCAGTGTCTATCCATCGCGGTAAGAAAGGTCCAAAATAATAATCAAACACTCTTGCCTCTTTGGCGCAACGCTGCCAGCACCACAGAAAACAGATAGACAAACACAATGAGTGTCTCCACAGCCCCGCTCTGACAGGAGACGCCGGCAGAGTCGGGGTAAACGGACGGCTCGGTGCGGCACAGCAGCCCCTAATGATCTCCCCTCTGTTTCAGCGGACTGAGAAAAGCCATTACCTCCCGCCACATTACCCTGCCATCCCTCACATGGTGGATGGCTCCTCTCTCCCATGAGCACCTTGCTCTAGTCATGGCTGGCAATGCTCACCTCCTTACCGCCTCCTCCTCAACCCTGTCCACCCTCCTCCCTCTGAAACCCCCAGCTCTATACATCACATTTAACACTTTGACACTAACAGTCTATAATGTTTCTATTCTACAAAATCACTCTGCCAACTCCAGGATAGCAGAGCAGAGTCTGAGGAAAATAAATACCACTCTTAGCCACTGGCAGTAAATTCTAAAGGAAAAAGAAAAGTACAAAAAGAGCCTCTTATACACTCTGCTTCTTCGCTCGGCATCTCAGAAGTCCTCTGGCTGCAGTGGAAGTGAGGGATAATTTCAATCGATACACATTACAGCTTCTACTGACAGCAACAGCTCACACTTTACATGGAGGACTGTCCGAGCCGTATAAAGAGCCCATATAACCATATTTTCGGGATGTCAACACTCCTCGCGAGCACTTTATAGCAGCATAAAAGAAGCATTTCACTGTATTAAATTATTAAAATCGAAAAGTGGCATGAATAAATAAAACCAGCTTGAATAAGTGATGTGACAAGACAGACTTGAGGCATGACCTTTGAAAGTGTCTCAATGTGTCAGCGGTGTTGACGAAAGAGAGGGACGCGGTCTAAATGTATGTGGCAAAAAAAAGGAGGATATGAAATTAAAAAAAAAGATGAATTGCAGGAAAAAAAACAGCAGTAATAACGCTATAAATGAAACATGTCAGGAAAGATTAGTCTGGTCAAAAACAAAGAAAACCCACACTACATTGCATTACAATTTGTTTCTTTTGTCTCTCTTTTTAATATAAGTGTTTACTTGGGCAAAATCAAATCATTTCATTCTCTCCGAGTGTATTTCATGTACATAAACAAACATTTGCTCGACCTCACTGGAGTATTAGCTTTAATGTATCGTCAGCAAGCCTGGCTTTGAGAGGGCATTAATTTCAATTCGCCGATTTAAACACTCCAGTTTGTCGCAATCCTTCATCGCAGTACGCCACCAAGTCAACACACACAATGGGCCTATTTTTCAATCTAATGGTGAAGCTTACTTGCCATTAGTGAAAAAAACTGCTTTTGCCGTTGAACAAGCCACTCAAAATGTAACATGCATTTCAAAAAGAATTTAAATAATTAATTGCAAGTTAAAACAGACATGAACCCGAGAAACAAACCGGGGATGGGAGCTGGAAATATATTTTTTGCCCCGAGGCCAGAAGATCTCTCATCTTAGAAAGCTGGAAAATCTAGTGTTTGAGGATAGAGTGTGTAATCTCCAGTGAATCTAATGAAACAAAGTAAAAGATAACGCCACATTTCATCACGTCGGAGACAGAGTGCTTCCTCTGGGTTGCCCTTGAGGTGGCAGGAATCCATAATCTGAGGAAATCATTCTTTTTATGTAGTTGAGGTGTCACAAGCCCCTGTTTGACCCGACTCTTAAGACAATTGATTTATGAGCAGATCTGAGGCTTGAAGCCAAAAGTCTACACCTCTGGAAATGATTTATTTAAAAATAAAGAAATGGTTCTGGAGAAAAAAATGACAGTAACCATTGTCACGAAGCAATTTAGACAGAAGACGGCCTCTTTTTACATAACGGACCCCTCATTTAATATACAGTGTAAAAATAGTTGCCCAAGTAGCTAGAAATAAGACTGCAGATACATAGTGTGTCAATGTGGATTTTGTTATTGCAATATTGAATATTTACAGCACAGCATTCTCATATACGTCAAAAACAGACATTTAGAGAGGCCTTCCATTCTGACTTGTCCTTGCCCATTCCTTTGCAGGGAGCTTGTCTTTATTATTTAATTAAGCCACTACGGCCGTTACATTAATAATTGAGTGTGAGAGGAGACCCAGGGCAGCCGCAGGCTCTGGCGCATTGGGCTTCCTGGCGAGGAGTGTATTAAAAATGTGTGTGTTTATGTCCCCAGGGCGTCTGTCCTGGCTGCATAAAATTGAATTGGTTATATCTAATATATCATCCCCTAAGGGTGGGTGGGTGTGGAGGAGCAGGGAGAGCCGAGATGGTCGCATCCTGCCAGCAGGGAATGAGTCGGATCTTAGAGATTCAGAGGGAGACGCATGAGGCTGTGACGTTAATGTCCCTCACAATCAAATCGATGGCTGTCCGAATTCTCAATGTGCATGGCCTTAAGCTAGGAGCAAGAAGACAAGCCCAGAACCAGATTAAACCCACTCGTTACTGCAGTCTTTGTTCACTTCTGGTGTCTGGGCTGCCCGTGATGCATTCAGTAAGGATGGGTGGAGGATTTCTTATGAAAACGGATTACAACCAGATACCAAACACGGCGAAAAACAGAAAAAAAAAAAGCTTATGGCATTCATATAGATTCTAAGAGGATGAATGTTGGTGACAATGTGAGTGTGTGAATGTAGAAGCAGGGAAAACATCACTCATGATCCCTCCTTTTACAGACTGAGGGGATGACTGCAAATACACTCTCTCTCTGTCTTTCTCCACCTCTCCTCTTATCTGCTTTCCCACCATCCCCCACTCCACCTCCACATCCAGCCAGCTCCGTGGCTTTATCCAACTCTGCACCTTTAAGGCCTCCAGACTCCAGAGGAATGAGCATTTTAACACCACCATTAAGGTCAGGGCCTAAATTATTGATCTGCCACCTCTATCAGCATAACGGTCACGTAGCCAGTATCACAATCTAACCCTGCCGCCCTCGGCCAGCTCACTGCAGCTCCCTCAATTAGAGAGAGATTCTCATTACAAAGGGAGACAGCGAGAGTGAAAGAGAGCAAGGTAGAGTGAAAAAAAAGAGAGAGAA
The DNA here is from genome assembly GCA_030068375.1 of Ostorhinchus rueppellii. Taxonomy (NCBI): domain Eukaryota; kingdom Metazoa; phylum Chordata; class Actinopteri; order Kurtiformes; family Apogonidae; genus Ostorhinchus; species Ostorhinchus rueppellii. Next base: position 18,244,231 of record JAQQZY010000010.1, on the reverse strand, counting down.
AGAGAGAGAGAGAGAGAGGTCCATTTCAGACGAGGGGGGAAAAGGGGGGACAGCAGGCATTCTTTACACCCACCTGCTCCCTCCTCCCCTCTCTTCCACCTCCTCCTCCCCCTTGAAGTCTCCCATCATCTCCCCAGACAAGACCCAAAGATGACAGGTCTTATCCTCACCAAAATGCGGGCGATAAGGCAGCTGTAAAAGAATAATAAAAGAATAATGCATGGAGGATGAAAGAGAAAGGCAGACAGGGAGAGAGGCAAAGAGAGGGAGAGAAAGAGAGAGAGGCAGGCCAGGGAGGGGGCAGCAACATAAATAAAGATGCGGCACAGTTGGGCTGGATCTCCTAATGAATTCGGAAGGTCCTGGATCAATAACATCAGCGCACTGACGACACATCACAAATGCCAAAGGAGCTCTCCGCTTTGAGCCCAGCCCGAAGAAAAACAGACATTTACTGCATGCCTCTGCTCGATGATGTTAATAGTGAAAATGACCAAAAAAAAACCACTGAACGCATACAAATTCTTCACAGAATGATTGAAACAGTGGCGAAGGGTGTGTTTGTGTGTGATGGTGCCTCTTAACAGCAGAGGGGGAAGCAGGAAGCAGCCTTGATGCCTGGTAATGGGGATGATTTCCACCTAGAAGATGCTGTGATAGTAGCCGTGCTATCAGTGCTATTAGTGATGCTGATGACAGATGGTTTCTTTGTCTCTATTCAGATTTATTTTCACAGCTGTCAGAAAAAAAAGCATGCAGAGTACATCATTACCCAGAACAAACATCCAGAAATGAGCCAACCCCTGACATCTTGGTCAAACTGTTTTTGTGCCGCTCATAAATGAATTACATCTATGGGTGAAAAGAGAATATGTAGAGAATGTTTTGGCAAAGCCTCTCCTCCAAGTGGATCAAAGCAGACATTGACTTGGGTCTCTGAAAACGTGCCCTCTCTCCCCGTTCGCTCATACACAATCATGGCCTAATGGCATTCCATTAACATAATTGCCAACATAACTAGTGTTCCGTGTCTCAGAGCCATTCCCCTACTACACAGAAAGAAACAGAAAGATGAGAGGAGATGAAATTGAGCCAAACTGGGACCATCCCCAAAAACATACTGTGGGTGTTCGAGCTGGATCCCCCCTCACCCCCTTCTGAAAGCTACGGCGCTTTGAAGACCCCCTGGGAAGGCTCTGGCATCTCAAGGAATGTGATGCCAGAGCGTTTGTGTTTGTGTGTGTATGTGTGTGTGCATGTGAGGGCACACGTTTGTATGCAGCACAGATAGCGGAGGAAGAGCAGGGCTTCCTTCACATGTTGGTAGCTGCCTCAGTGTTCAAAGATTGAGGCCCGATGCTTGCTTCACACCAAACATAACCTGCCAGGCGAAATGAAATTCCCATTATTTTTAATTAATCCCTAATTAAAATATATTACTCCACAGATTCCACAAATCTCTCTTAATATGCAAATGTGACCAATTCAAGGATATTTACATATCATTAATTAAGGCAGGCACATTCTCTTAGTCTAATGAGCTGTGGCCTGGGTCTGCCAAGGAAAACTAAACGCTGGGCTCAGGAGTGAGTAAGCACAGCCACGGGGGGATGCCTGCTCTCTGTTGAGTCAGGACTATCAGCCGTTAACGCCGGGGTGAAGTAGACAACAACAACTCTGCTAGGCTTAGAGGAAAAATCCACCCTGAAACACTTTAACATCGTTAAAAACTCCTACTGGCGATGCAGCTTGCATCCTTGTTTCTATTTGTCCCACTGCTGTTTTTTTTTTTTTTTCATTCATGAGGATCACTGAGAAAACAAGGATGTGACATCATGGGGTATTTTCTGCAGAGTTATGAAAGAGTGTGATGCCTATTCACACCAGTATCAGCATCCTGTCTGCCTTTATGCAATGATCACTGGAAACTGAATCTGAAACCGAAAGAAAAGCCAGGTTAAGGCCTTTGACTTCCTCTTCTGTACCTTTAACTTCTATAGAATTAAACCAATATGATGTTTACACTGAATTATACATCCAAATTCAAGTCCGTGTTTGCCCACAGCTGCATCATTTGATCAAACTGAAATGTCTTTATTGTCTCATGTGTCATTTTAGACACTTTTCCCCAGCTGAAGTCCTCAGATACTGCCCATCTTTGAAAACTTAAATTCATATGCATGTCCGTGCATAATGAGCTGATAAACACAAGAGATGAAACAGTGTGTAGCATCTATAAAATCACTATTACTACTATAAAAATCATCAGTGTTAGGGAATTTCAAAATGTGAGAACCTACAGATGTTAAAAATATAAGTAATGACAATAGATGGAATAAAATATTTTTACGTATGACTGTGACAATTTGATTTATTCTTTAAAGACATAGTGTAACTGGGACTCAGTAAGTAATGAGTGAACCTATCAAAGGTGATTACTGATGTGTATAAAAGGGAATAAAAACAGGAATGAGTCTGAAAAACCAAATTATTCCAACAATGTATAATCAACATATCGTATTACAACATATTTGATGACTTTTTGACTATTTTTCTAACAAACACTATATTCTAATCAGTAATGCTGATGACTAAATCTCATAAACCAACAGTGTGCTGTAAAAGTGTAAAAGTGTTCAAGCCTTTTTTTCTGATTCCAGAAGGAACATACTGTTGATTTTCTAGAACTGAAAGGGTTTTTTGTCCAATGGCAACTTCCCTTCTCAAGGTTGTAAATTATATTCTCATTAACATTTTTCACTAAAAAGACCCTGTTTAGGTATAGCCCATTTGTAACCAATATTTTCAACAGTAACTGCAACTGAATGATACTGTCAGTATCTGTTTATTTGGTGACATATCTGCGCAATGTCATTACTAAGAAGTCCTCAGCAATGATTATCATTTCTATTTTTTTTTTTTTTTTTTGAGAAGTGTCTCAAATGTGAGGCTCTTTACTTGTCTGATTTGTATATGACAATATAATAATTTAAAAAATCTAACATAATTCATTCACTTGTTTAGATATTTAGACACTATGCTGGAACTGCTCAAACTGTACGCCTATATTCAAAGTAAAAAATATTTAGAAACCACTGATTGAAGTTGCCAACAGTATATAAAACAGATTAAATATGCAGAAACAGTAACATGTATCTTTATTAATTAACAATGCAATAATATAACTCTAAAAACTGCAGTGGGGCATTTTTGCCGCAGCACTTCCAGTTGATACTTGAAGTTAATTACAACGATAACACTTCTGCTTAAGTAAATGATCTGAATATTTCTTCTACCACTGCAGACTGAAGACAAATAACTCCGTGAAAGCACCTGAGGGTGGATTTTTCCTTCGGAGTAACATTTTATTAACTGCAGCACCCGCTCCCCAATCATTAAAGTGAATATGTGAAGTGCATCCAACCATTTTGCATAGTTGTTACATGGGTACTATTCATGACTATCATGTTGGATTAGGTGATTTGAAGGAGAGTCAGAAAATGAGGCGGGGTGAGCTGTACCTTGCCCATCTCCTTGTTCTCCCCTTTTCCAGCTGTTCTAATTTGACACCTTGAGCATTGGAGGGGGTAGGGTTAACTAGGTGGGGGAGTGCAAAGACACAGCGGAATTCATTAAGAATAGCAACCCCTCTCTCCCCTCAACCTCCCTCCAACGCTAATGACATCAGAGGTTAGCAGAGAGCAGAGTAACCCAGAGATGGGAGGAGAGGTGCAAGAAGAAAGAAAGGCACCGAGAGGAGTGAGATGCAAGAAACATTAGAAACTGGGAGACAAAAATAACTGTATTTCAGTATATATATGTGGAATGTGAATGGAACAGTGCAGTGCAGCTCAGACTTGAATCAAAATCACTGTGATTAATATGAGTTGGTTTTTTTTTAAATTTTATTTGATGACACTAGAATAGTACAAGATTAATTCTAGCGTATTTATAAACATACAGTGCACTTTACAAAGAAGGAAAAGATTTGACTCTGAAACAAATAAATACTCAAATAAAAACTGCATTTCTCTTTTACTTTTTGTTGCAAGAAAAAATTGCACAGTGCAGACTTTAATATTTAAAGTTTCTTATATAAATATGCAAAGACATGACAATGATAATGATAATGAGTGATACCGATATACAACAAGATGACATCATTAAGGCAGCACATTGGAAAATGATTTGGAAAACATGATATTTCTAGTAGTGTCATCCCCCTGATTTTTTCCTACAGGTGATTGAAGAGGATTATCAGGATTATACGAAAAAACTGAGTTAAAACCCAGACTCGCATAAGTTTGTGATGCTTGGAATAATCTTACAGAATGACTTGTTTCTGTGTTTTGGTCGGAGTGTATTTCTGCATCCTTTTATCATTCACATGAAATGAAAGAGGTTTCAAAAACTGCCATTTTGTCTCTGACAGTCCTAATGCACTATAATGACATACCAACAACCGACTGCAGACCTTCGAAAAACCCATTTATGCCACACTTTGTAGGTTGGATGGAGTGCAATCAGACCTTTTTCAACATTGTGATTACCAAGTACTGGCACAGTAATCTGTGGCTGAAGAATTGGCTGGCTAATGGCAGTTTCACATCAGCCATCTATAGGGACCTTGTAGACAGGTAAAGTGGTGGTTGCAAGATATTGAAATGGCCAGTGCCACCTGGGATGAAAGGCCTTTAAAAAAAGTATTAAGAACTTATTTTTTAGAGGCAACAGCTCCGTATGTAAGATGAGCAGCTTTATCTTAGCAGTCACTTAAAACGTCACACTCCTCACTTGCTTTCAGAGTCACTCTGAGGCCAGCGCTTGATTTTAGGGCAGCAGAAAAAATATTTCCAGGCTGAGCAGAAATCCTCGCTGAAACAGTGTCCCAAGACCTTTCAAATGCTCATTTCCATTTATCTACCAGTGACATTTTTCATGACGTACTCTCTGGCAAACTATCTGACTCATAAATCCAATTTAAGCCTATTACTGAAGAACTTTTAAAGCTATCCTTCATTAATGTTAATGGGGTTTTTTAGTGGAGGCCAGTGGTGGTTAGGACTACATGGCTGCTTTCCCAAGCTTGTTTAACAGGCTTCAGACAGAGATGGATGCTTCGTGCAGTCCGATAGGCTCTCTGAGCCATCTATCACCCAGAAGACCCACCCACAGAGCTGGCGTTCCATAACAAAGGGCAGGCAGGAAAGCTTGTGATTGACAGCTTTATGTGTGTGGTGGCTAGTCAGACAGCAGAGAGGAGACATAGTATCTGTTTCTGGCCTTAGTGCTGGTGCCCTTTCTGAAAATGAGTTGTGAAGAACAGAACAAAATAATGAGTGAGCGGGGGAATCAATCAATATGCCGACACATGAGATAAATGAGAGAATCAAACACACAAAAAACATCCCTAATGCTGCTGAGTAGGTACAAAACTAATCAGGCAAATGAATCTGCTTGAGTAACTAACTGTGAATAGAGAGTGGTGTTAAGACATAAACAGTTATTATCGTAAAGATTATTACCCTTACACCTCCAGACTTACTAATTAGCATAATAAACAGCCATATTCTAAAATGTACGGTGGGGGCATACAATAAAACACGCAAATACAGACGGTGCACACACAAAGACAAACAGACACAAATAAAAGGACAACACACAGGTCTGCACTCACTAAATTCCAGTTCACAAACATTAAAATCTATAATAATAAAACACACGTACAAGAAAATGCAACATAAACTGCTTTGCTGCTGCCACGGCAGTAATCATTTTACGAGGGGGCACAGTTCCTCTCAGGGCTGTATATATTCTTGAAATGCAGACAAAAAGGAAGCGGGAGGGGTACGTTTCAGAAGAGACACACTAAATTTGGACAGTAAGTAGTATCACCCCGTCGGCGCGGTACACCGCACATTCGCAACGCCCCATTTAACCGCACACAGCGCTTCCCTCTACTGCCTTCATTTGCATACTTCAGCGGGGCCCTGACGGATGAAGACGGATGGGGCAAAATCAGCCTCACTGAAACAACTGTTTTATCAAGGTTAAACTATCCAAGAAGCTCTTAACCCCCGCGCCTTTATCACACTACAGCTTTCCCAATATCAATCTATCAATATGATCTTATCGACAGGGAGGGGGGTGAAGACGCTCTTCATAAACTCAAGTAATAGGAACATAAAGGAATTTTATGTGTTTAGGGGAGGAGACTGCTAAACATGGTGCTGAAGGACATGTCCAATAAAACAGGCTACAAGGTGGTGCCAGCAAGCCAAATAAAATATAATAGAAGAAGAAGACGAGCTTGCATCGAGGCGTGACAGACATTCGTGGAGTCACAGGGTCGTCGGTTCAAATCTAACGAACGACTTGTGAAAGCATGAGTAAAAGAATCCACAACCCTGCTCAAAGTGAAAGTCAAAGTCAAATTGCAGCTAATAATGATAATACAGCAAAAAAAAAAAAAAAAACTCTCTTGGACACTTACAAACGTCTGTGCCGCAGGGAGTGTGTGGGTGATCCCAGATAAAACAAGAGATTTTATTATCCACAAAACAAGTGCAACACATTTTAACATAATTTAATTAACGGTATCTAAATTTCATTTGTTTATTGCGGATCCAAACTGACACATCAGTGCAGGCAGAACTGCCAAATTTATTTTAGTAATTTGGTTACGAGTCAAGTATAATTGTACTACATTTGGCTTCAGTTGAGATGATAAGAGTTCTCCTTGTATCAGTGTAAGCCGTTGTACACCGCAGGGAATACAGAAAAAAATTAGCAGCTGGACCAAACGCTGACATTGAACTTTAATACTGTACTTTAACGCAATACAACTTTTCACACAAAAGCAGATGAATGCTGCGTTAATTCCTCTGAAGTCATTTAAGGAGGAAAATTAGGTCTCAATGAAGGTTTAATACGCTGGTGACTCACAATGAAGGCACTGCCGACAAAGAGCCTATTTTTGGTCATCCCTCTGAATACAAAACAATACCTTATAGCTGATGCTGCTTTCTCTTTTGCAACCAAATCTTCCTCTTTTTCAGGTCGTATTTGAGCTCATTCACCTCACTTGACATTACAAGATGTGATTTTTGCGACACCGGTGCTGAAATCGAATACTGCGCAGCCCTAAAGAGCATATAGAATTAAAACGTGTGTAAAATATCAGATAATGCTCATAACCCATTTACATCCTATAAATGCTGATTATATAGGAATCAAACAGCAAACTGCCTCCAAACTTTTGATCTTTGAAGGGTAAAAACTCTCTTAGAAGTGGCTTGGTAATAAATGAACAGAAGTATATAATTTGCTGATTATGCTCAAGTAGAAAAAAGAAAATGACAGCAATTAACATAATTTCAGTAGGAGTTAACTGTCCAGAACTAACATCGCCAAAGGCAAGCTGGCAGACAGAAGGCGCTGAGGAAACCCACAGCTTTCACTCTTTGAGTTTGGATACAAGTATCTACAGTACAGGGAAGCAGCACGGAGGCCTCGCTGTGTTATCAATCCTCATTGCTGTTGCTGTGAAGAAACACTGTTTGAATATTTCAGCTTGTTAGAAAGCCAAAGTGACAAAAGAAGTTTTGATGTTTGGCTTGTTTTATACTGAAAAAAAAAAAAAACAACAACAACAAAAAAAAAAAACAGGTGCATCTAGCACTACTATAAAATGTGTTTTCTATTATCTAATAATAACATCGGCAAGTACAAGTAGCTGGTGTTCTGGAAAGAGGCACTGCTTCTTTCCAATTTCAGTTTAACTGCAGTTTAAGTACAATTTGATTTGCATTAGATACTTAATAGTTTTTTACAGTCCAATAGAGCACCAGTACAGACAAAGAATTTCAATTATAGCCGTAAAGATCAGTTGATTAATCAATTAGTCAAACAAAACTATTTTAATAACAAGTCGGTTTAGTTATATTTAACCCAAAAAATGTCACAAGTGGCAGAAAAATGCCAGGTTTCAGATTATTCTTCCTCATAAGCCAAACATTTGAAGTTAATGGACTGTAAAACAAGTAAAACAAGTGATGTGAGCATCTTATCAGACTGTGAAAATTATATCAGATGTTTTTACACTATTTTGTGGCATTTTATAGACAAATTGATTAACTGATAATCAGTAATGAAAATACTAACTAAGTGAAACACAAAGACACACATAGACTCCAGTGCTCAGATATATAAAAATGACAATCTTCATCTAACTTCAGAATCAGATGTAAGGATTCTTATCGGGCTCTTCCCACTGCCGAACAGCCAGGCCAAGTGCTGACCTCTGCTAGCACTCATGCTCTTACCCCACTGTGCTAAATGCTACCTGTGGTGTCACATCTGCCCTGGGAAATAGTCCAAAACTGCAGCACCCTGTGTCTCTGTAGGCCCCACGGAATTAGCAGCAACAATCCCAAGAGACTGTTTGCCCCTCCAACACACACACAACACACACACACTGACTCCGAAATAGTAGATACCACACACCACACTGAAGATTGCCAGCATGAGACTGTTTGATTTTGCAGCCACAAAAACAACTCTTTGTGCGGCTAAATTTATCATCTCTCTCCGCCACAGTATTTGTGTCTTTCTCTACAGTTCAATATCTCTTCTCTCTTCCTCTGTGAGTGTGTGTGTCTGCATTGTTCTTTGTCTGCGCTTTTTCCTTCCAGTGAAGGTGCCGAGGTTACCAAGGCTCATCTGTGGCCTCTTTGTCTCTCACGGCAACAGCAAGGTTTATTAACATAAATTAGAATAGCTCACCGTGAGAGTACCTTGTCGCTATGCGTTACCCACGGCAACCTCTCCTCCACTCTCAATCCACCTGAGTGTGTGTTCCTGTGCGTGTTTGTGTGTGAAATAAAGACTAGAGAAAGAGAAAGAGAGAGAAAGAGCGAGAGAGAGACACTCTCCTGCATCTAAATGTGAAACTCTGAAACGAGGGAGACACATCCACACCCATCTCTCCCCTGTCCTGATTAAAATAAATGGTGCTATCTGCACTGCATGACTCACTACACCATGGCATTACTATCAGTAATTGAAACATCCAATCACTACTGAGCCATCAGCCTCACTGCTCTTCCCCATCTGACTTTGTGGCACCTGATTGAACATCCCACCGTATGGAAAGTAATACCGGATTATCCTACAAGTATAGAAATGCTGAGGACAGATCCAAAAATAATTCATCAACCTGTGCGCATTTCACCATTTTACGTACGCGTCTGAATGCGCAAGTGTCTGCTTTTGTGTATGTTTCATTATGTGTGCACCTGTGTGTGTGTGTGTCCCATTCAGCATCCTTAGCAGATATCCAGGGAGAGTCGGGCAGCCTCATTGATTGGTGTTGATTCCATCTGGGCAGCGAGCAGCGACTGACAGTGGATCTAAGCCGCTGCGAAAGGCAACCATTAATCTTGGTCCTGTTTAAGCAGCATGTATTAATTTATGTCAATTTTACTAAGTCAGCCAGGGAAGAGTGCTTGCCATTTTATGTTTGACTGTTCATCGAAGTCGGGGGGGGTTCCTTTGTACAACCCCAGCAGCCTGCCAACACGCCACTTACATCGTAGTGGCAGGGTGCCAGAGAAATGAGATCCCACACCTTGAATTAAAGGTTATCAACTGGCAAGGCAACCACCTCCATTGAAGTGCCCAAGAAAGTATGAGTGTAAAGTGTGTCTCATGTAAGAAGCACTGGTCCTCATTTATCAAATGAATGTATGACATAAAACTGGTCATATGTGTTGGTCACATCCATCAGTGTGATCGTCAGCGGAGGCTACACTCAAATCCCACGACAGGTCTCAACCGATGTAAGCAAGTATGGACATGAAGTGAAGCACAAGACATCTGATATATTCTGATCGCCATAAAAACATATACGGACATTTATTCATCACCTAAAAATATAACACCCAAATATTACAGCAAAGGGTGCACTGACTTTGTGTCATATCCCATCTATAACCTTCTCAAATGTTTACAATTTCAGATTGTCTAAGAAGGTCTGCAGCATAATTTTGGTCTGTGGGGATAAATTGAGCAGTAAAAACAAGGTGCTATTGATCCGATGCCAGATGAACCTGGGTCCAGCACAGCAACTTACAAGAAGACAGCGTCTCATTCATCACTTCTTTAGTGTAAATCTTAAAAAAAAGGACAAAAGGAAAACAGAAATTTCACAAAGTTTAGTAATATTTCATTCATGCGTCAATGGTTTCAGGTTTCCTATTCTCCCTTTTAAAGGTGCATTAATGCTACTAGTGAGTGATTTATCTCATTTATTAGTGAGGGATTTATCTCAACCACTGACTGATACATCTACCGTTTGTTTTTTAGAACCTCTGCTGTCAGGCCGAGGTCGTGGACATGAGCTCTACCACTGCAGCTCCAGGTTTGTGTAGATGAAGGAAGAACACTACCTCCTGATTTATCTAAAATATCATTAAATAAAAACGAGCTCTACAATATAGGCTAAATATAGGAAACAAAACAGCCTTGGGTTTTACGTTTCTAACAGTATCTATCTGAAACACAGCGGTGTGCTAGTGTGCATTATCTGATACTGAGGCAGATCGGGTAACCGTGGTTACATGCGCCTTAGTCTGGATCTGTTCAAGTCCAGGTCTGGCTGGTCTCCTCTAAACAGTTTAACAGTGAGAGTGAGGTCTGACCATTTTCACTTCACCTATATGTAAATATAAGCTATTATATCAGTCCTGCTATTATTAGGATTCATATTCAATTACATATTCTAACCTCAGCTGGAGTTTTGGTTGGTAATGGTGGCACTTTTTGGCCCCAGAAGTGATTTCTTTTCCATGCTACAGTTTATTGACTGTACTTGGTCTCACTTTACAGGTTAATAGGTTCATGTGGACGTTGTATTTTCTATTTTGAGGTCAGAGAGGTTTGTTTTCTTGGCCATATTCCGCATCTTCACATTGTGAACTCAAGCGACAGGAGAAAAGTCAACAGGGGCATGATATTTACAGATAAAGGGTGATTCTCAGCCAACGTTGTGAGTCAAAGGCAGATTATTCACATGATGAAACTGGTGAAATTAGGCCATTTGATCAAACACACATGAATGCTGTTGCTGTGCATAAATCTGCACAGGTCTCTTGGACAGACTGATAAATGAGGGACATCGTCACCACCAAGGGAAAATTCAGCTCCAAAATGAAGCCTTGGATGAATGAATCTTGGACTTTTTGCCCAAATAAAGTCACCTCAGGCTACAAAAAGCCACAAATCTTCAAATACTGACTTCAGTTCAGAAACCAATGGGTGACGTCGTGCTTCCTCCATCCACTAATTATCCACAGTCTGTGGTGACCACATTCAGGCGTTCTGAAAAGGCCAATGCTGATGTAACATGTACAGGTAATAAATGGATTTAATCAGAGGTGGCAAAATCACACATGTTCTATACTAGAGTAGAAGTATATCTAAGTGTGTAAAAAAAAACAACAACTGATCAATGTGCAAGTATTGATTAAATGTCTTCATTCAACTCAAAAGTGAAAAGGTACTGACACTGAAAGTATTGTGAAAACACTGTTTTTCAAGCACATTTTTATCAGCAGTTTCTGTGGAAAGGCTTGTGAACTTCCCATCAAAAATATGCAGAGAAAATTATAACTATTAGCTTATTTGTAAATCGGTTTTTAGGGTCAGCAACAACTTTTATCCAACTGCAATAGTGTCTCTGAAAACTATTTGTGCTTTTATATACCATATTTTCCGGACTATAAGCCACTACTTTTTTCTTCCTTCGAGCCCTGTGGCTTATACAATGATGCGGATCGAGTATAGATATTTTATGGGCTACCAGCCTCCAGGAGGCGCTCTTAGCAGGAGATACAAAAGTGAGACAGACAGGTGGAAGAGGTGATGAACCGAGGTGGACAGTAGTTTTATGATTAACTCATTCACACACCCTCAACATGGAAAACAAATGAAGAAATGCATATACATTGAAGAAGAGGACTTCAACGGTTTCAATGACTTTTCTGTTTTTTTTAACCAGCTGTTTTACTGCCGTGTTACAGGGACTGTTTGGAAAAAATCAGTGAAGGTATATAAATAACTACTTAAATAATCTTTCTTTTTACCATCTTTCTGTGTAAATATCTCATGTCACAACATGGATAGCTGCAGCTTATAGTCAGGAAAAAATATATATATTCATTCACATAATGAACAAAAGAAGCATTTGTTTTAGCTGTTATTGCCTATCCACTTTGGGTGAATTTGACATTAGGAAGGTGAGCAATTGATAATTCCCCTCTAATGCATTCTAACTACATTAGCAGGAAGTCAAATGTATGTTGTAAAAATAAAACTTTATGAGAAAAAAAAAATGTTGTTGTAGAAGTACCTGAAAACTCTACTTAAGTACAATATTTGTACTTCATTATTTCCCATATTTGGATTTAACACCATCACAAATACAACACTTCAAGCTGTTGCGCAGTTGAACTCCATGAATATATCAGTAATAAGATCTGTAGGTGTTTCAAAAACAACGATATGAGGATATACACCGGTCCGACAGCATGAGGCAATTCCACAAGACTGTAGAAAATCCAATCAAATCCAAACAGCACCAATAAGAAAAACAATGGCTGAGGCAATTGCAGCTGCAATAATGTCACCAGAGCTGTTTTGTAGACACTAAAAGCTGCTCCAGAGACAAACATCTGATAAAAAAGAAACTCCACTCCACCATAGAGCAAATTTCCTCTCTAAAGCAATTTTATATTCGATAAGTGGGAAGGCATTCTTAGTGTAATGGATCAGAATATGATCTCTGTCAGAAAACTAAGAACACAGCGTCATATAAAAGCCCAGTTTGCAGATTGGTCACATAACTAAATTGAGAAGTACAGGAAACAAAGTATAGATGGAGTTGTAATGTATTCATATGTCTACTGAATAAGTGAAGTGAATGATCTCTGTCTGTCTTTGTTGCTGTTTCCAGGTGAAATGTGAAGGAAAAACAGCTTTCTGGCACATGAAACAGAATCACTGACCTACTTGCATGGAAAATGTAAATAACATATGGATTTTTAAGATGGTTTTAAAATCTGAGAAAACAAAACAAACAAAAAAGAAAGAAAGAAGCAAAAAAAAACAAGCAAAAACACACACATTTCATTCCATTCATTTTCCGGAGACTTGTCCAAACTCTGACCTTAAAACAGAGCTTTAATGATTTATACTTTAGGGACCTGCATTTTATCCACTGAGAGGAGCCATAAGTCCTCATATGCGACGTTGTAAACAAATTTACGTCCCCATAACATAAGTAATACTCCACACACACACTCTCACCATATGTAGACACACAGAATATGACCATTCTACAGCCAGATCTGTTATCACGGCTAATTACTACTCCCACCTCAGATATACAGGGCTGTAATTAGCCTCTTAAAACATGATTAACATGTCTCAATTAAGCCAGTCAACATTTGCATAATATATTAGCTGTCCTAATTGCAAGTGAGTTTATATCGGAGGACAGGGAACAGCAAAAATGCTTGCTGTTGTTTCTGAGGTCTGTCTGCACTGATAATGTAGGAATATAAATATAAGTATAGAGGAAATGTCAGTGAGTAAAAGGGAATCCAGCCTATTTATATATGATATAACTCACTTTAAAAGCAAAGATAAACTTGTCCCCGCTCTCACAACTTACAAAAACACATCTCATGTTTATTATTATTCATTTACACGAGCATTTCTGGTAAGTGGTGGAAGACTTTTCCAATAAACTCACAAATCAAAGCCCAGCAACCTTTTTTTTTCAGGAAAACTTTGCACTCGTTGTGAAGTTATTTATCTGAAGTTATTTATGAGGGAACAGACAGAGTCCTGTTCAGCCTTATTTCTGTGGAAACTAAAACATGGGGGGATAAACTGCTGCTTCGGCACTTCCAAGCCGGGGACAGATATACAGTCTCCCAGCTAGCGCGGGGAAACCAAGGACATAGCCATTAGTTTCAGGACAGCGCCACATTGGAGACTAATGCCTCCATCTGTCACTGGAGATGAGAGGAGAGTAACAAAGAGAGGCAACACTAACCCCTGAACTCATCATGGACAGCCATGTCAATTAAATACTGAAAAACAGCAGCACTGGGAGCCATAGTGACCAGTCTATCTACCGTTTCATGGGAACTCAACTAGTAGCGCTGCCAACATTTGATGTTAATGTCTCAAAATACCAGATAGAGTAATTTGACATTTTGGCATCTAAGTCCTTATATCTGTCTACAAAAACACAAACACAGCATAAAATATGTACACCCACTGGCTATGTTTTTGTGCATTAAATATTCAATTTTTGCCTTTATTCTGGAAAAGACAACATTCCTAATATGATGTTTGCATAACAAATGAAAATGAATATTGCATTGATATTCCTGGTTACATGCGGTCGTGTATTCTTTCATTAAAAGTAGGATTTTTTTTCAAGGTTTTTCACCAGTGGCAGGCTTGCAAACACAGCACTCACTCTTCCATTCCTTCAAATATCTTCTTGAAAATGCCAGGGTTGCAAAAATCGCCATATCGAAAAACCTGTTGCTATCCAAGCCTTTCATAATGTTTCTCTTTCTGATAGGAAATGTGGGCTTTGCCGTTGGGTATGCACCTCTACTTCAGCCTTACACACTCTGTTTGTGTACAACACACAGAAGGGAATGTAAAATAAGAATGTGTATTCTGAAAGTGTGGTAAACATGTCTAAACAACACTCCTAAACCTTGAATATTATCAGGATATCGATATCAGAAAAGGCCTACGGAAAATACTGTCTATCACCAAGCTCATAGTAGGATATTAGAGCACATGCAATGACTAAAAGTGGTTCTTGCAAGATTTGTGACAGCTGGCAATAAGTTGAACAGTGACCGCATCACACCAACACAACAGTGACTATCTAAAATGTGTTTATATGTCTAATTAGCAGCACAGGCTTGAGGGGCTGCAGTTAGGGGGACCAACTGATTCAGCAGGTCTCCAGCTTTGATAAGTTCAAGCGGTGTAATGCATTATCCGTCTGATCGCATTAGTCATGCAGGAGCTCTCCATCTGACCCGAGCCTGCATGGGGGTAATGTGAGGCTGCTGACACAGAGTGGCCTGACGAAACAGTCCCAGGCCCACTGATACAGAAACACAGATAGAGGCAGAGGCAGAGGGAGAGTAGGCCTGAAATCTGACACCCAGAAACACTGACTTGGTGTCTGGCTTCTCTTACTTAGTCAACCTGTACGTGCCAGCTTCCCTCAGCGTAATGGTTCCACACAAACAAAGACGGTCTCCAACTCTCTTCACAGGATGTGAAGCAAGCACAGGAAAACACATGCTAAGTGCTCTCAGGAACTGTAGAAACAATGATGATAGTTTAAAAAAAAAAGAAAAAAGAAAAAGTCAAGAGGGGCCGGTAGACGGGGCAAGTGTTTTTGTGAAATACAACACTGGTGACCAAAGGAACGTCTCTAAGTGGTAACACAAGCCTCTGCCGCTGGTTTTCCATAAGCCAGCGTGCGAACCTGAGCTTGTTTAAGCTTGCTAAACACTCTCTCAGTGTGACACAGGCCCGACCCCGACACAAATACACAGGGAGTGGGGTGGGGTCATCAGTTAATGCCTGCTCTATTGGCATGCACTCCCGCCTTGTTTGTCAGCTGCCTGCCAGTGGACACAACACTACTGCAATGTCCCGTAATACTGCTGTCAACACACGCCCCCTACCAAAATACCAACATACAACACACATGTGCATATCTACATGTAATATGTATGCCCTCAATGATGCAAAGAAATGTTTACTCTCCAGAGGAAAAAAGCATAAGGTTCAAATCTCTGAGCTGCTGCACTTGCACGTCTTCTCAAAGACACTCTGACTGCAACAATGTAAAAAGCAAGGAGGAGCTGACTCTTTATAAAGAATATAAAAAAGACCTGACAAATTACAGGCTGTACTCTGCTCGCATACACTGCACTCAGCACATTTGGCTGTAAATGCCATGGTGAAGGTTTGAGTCATTTTCTCTGTCACTGCAGTGAAAGGATTTTCAGTTTCGTCTGCACAAACCTCCTATGGGCGAAGATGAGCCGGAGCTCAGCTCTTCAAATACAGGCAGGAAGACACACCGAAGCAGCCATTAAGTTCTCTCTATTTGGCTATTCCAAACTCTTCAGTGTTAATCTCTGCTCATAAGAACAATTTTGGTTACTTAGAGATTGCACATGTTGTAAGGAAGATGTTTTTCAGCTGCACTTTCAGTAAAAATGATTCAATGGACGTGCAAAGGAAAAAAAGAACATATAAACTATGTTGAAATATGTTCTTTTCCAAACTTGGTCCTGAACAGAGGAAGAGATTTTGCAGGCAGAGGGGAGCCTCTCTCATCAGAAGCTCTCTGAATCTCTGTTGCCAAGAACGGTGGGAAGAGAGAGGAGAGGCAGGGGGAAAAGCCAGGAAAAGGTCCAAGTCACTTTGTTCTTCTTTTTGGAAACGAACTCTGGTTGAACCCGGGGAGACGCCAGACAGTTTACAAAGAGCCAGGCATTACTCTCTCACTTTTCCAAGCCTTGCAATTTAGAAGCAGGGCCCCAGCCTAGCATAGCTTCCTCTGCACAGACTACACTCTTTAACCTTTATAAATTTCATGAAAAACCCAAAGTGTCCGCTTGTTCTTTGTTTTCACTAAACCCTCTGCCAACCTGTGAGTCATCAGAGTAAAATTTCAGTGAATAAATGGCGACGGTATTGCTTCCATACCAGCCCTGTGTTTATTTCCAACAGTCTGCATGGCTGTGAATGCAACAACACCAGCAGACAAAATGACAAGGCTCCCTCAATAATCTCAAAGACAGCTTCAAAGTTGTGTTCGCTGATAAGGTTATATTGGATATTTTGTTTTATTTCCTGCCTTGAAAAGCCACCTCTTTAACAGCGCTCCGCCATACCCCTCAGAGAATATTCACAGGCTTTCATCATGTGAGCCGCTCTTCTTTTAATCTGCTGTTAAGTGAGTAATAATTCACACATTCCTTTTCATGACTTTGACCCTCATTGCAAACATAAACAGAAAATCCCTCTCACCTGCCTCTGCATGTAAAACAGCTCTCTTAGCAAACACCATCAAACTCGGCCAAAGAAAACAGTCAGACGGGTGAGAAAACCCAGCCCAGAAAGGCCCAAATGTCAGCATGAAAACACTCCTACCCTATGACAGCACCTCATCTGACACTGCTGCTTTTTCACATTTATGATGTTGATGTGCGTGAGGAAAAGTTTTACATGAATCAAAAACGATATGTTGTATAAATGTAAACTGACTTCTCCACAATGAAAAAAAGAATGTCTATGAATACACTGTTTGAGCATAATATGTAGAAAATTGCTTTCTCGATTTGTAGTTTGTGCAACAAAAACACGAATCCAGCAAATGAAAGACAGAGTAGACTATAACGTACCTGTTTTCTCTTTTATTTCACACAAGACGTTGAAAAGAGCAGGCTTCATTCTGTGGCAGTTCAGTGCATGTTTCCTAAAAAGAGGGACACCACTTTTCACATTAGTGTTCAAACAAGTGGAAACATTTATCAAACAGTGGAGCATCCTGAAATCACAAATACCACATCCCTCTGCTGCTTCTTTCATGGTATAAAGCAAGCAGATGTGTTACGTAAAATATACACTATTGAATGACTGTGACTTGCAATACTATTTTCTTATTTTTTACATAAAAAGTAAACATATAGTATAAGACTTAAAAGATTTCAGTATATGCATGCAACAAAACCCACCAGTTACACTATCTGTACCATGCACCTCATGTATTTGATCTATTTTAGCATTTATTTGTACTTATTAGTATCACTATTATTATGAACAGTGCAGTGAAAACTATAGAAGACGACCTACAACGTGTTATTATAACAGGATTACAATGTAAGCTCCTTTGTGACAAGATAAAAAAGAGTGTGTGGACTGAAGTGGCAAATGAAACCTCCACGTACATCAGTATGGAGCATGTGGAATCATCACGTATACATGAAGAGTTGGGGTTAAAATACTGATCCCAAACTTATTTCTGAACGTCAAAAATGAATCGTGACAAGTTTGTATGCTCTTTTTTTCCACGCTTTCGCTCTGTCACGGCACTTCAGTGGGCGTAATTGGTTTCATTTAGAGCCAGTCTTTACACAAACCACAATGTTATTACATCCCCACATCCCCAACACTGTCTAGTGTTATTTCCGCTCTCGTGATTAAAGATACAAGTGTTTTTTTTAATTATTTTTTTTACACGGGCTCACCTCGCCTGTGCTTCGTCTAGGCTTTGGTCTGTGATGGTCATTATTTGCTGTAATATGTCTCCGATGTCCTGCTTTCTTCCCTCTCCGTCCGTCCCCGCCGTGCCATCCTGCATATGCTGCGCCAGGCCGGGGTGTCCGGCCATGCCTACCCCGTGGGAGTGCATCAACCGAGGCTGCTCGTCCATCCTTGACCACGGTCCCTGCTGCCTCGCCTCCAACTTTTAAATTTTTACAGCAAGAAAGAGAAAAAAAAATCAGAAAATATCCTCGGAAATTCCTCTGGATCCCTCTGCGTCTCTCACAGCCCGACACTCCTCCTTTTTCCTTGGTAAGCTTTTCTAGATTTGGGAGGAGGGAGACTGACAAACCCTCTCTCTCTCTCTCTCTCTCTCTCTCTCTCTCTCTCTCTCTCTCTCTCTCTCTCTCTCGGTCTCTTCCAGCTGGTTTAGGTGAAATCTGATCTGAATCGCTGCTTTTGGCTTTGGCCACTCCTGCACCGCTACTGTAGGGAAGGAGGAGGGAGAAAAAAAGCAGGATTGAACATTAAACGCTCCTAATCTGATTAAAAGTGGAGCGCGTGCTGCTCCTGTCCTCTCAAACCTCCGACGCACACGGACGCGTCACGCGCCAAACCCACTAAAACACTCAACTTGCCTTTCAAGGGTTTTTTTTTTTTTTTTTGGACACAAAGTGCCACCAACTGTTATTGTTTCGCTTATGTCTGGTAACTGACTCATAATCGGAGTATGGATGGAAAAGCCTCCGCCCCTCGAGCTACGATTGGAGAAGAAGGAGCGCGCAAGTCCCACCTCGGCCCTCTCCGAAAACGTCAATCATCCTCCTCTTGGAAGGTGGGACACTGTAATAAACATAAAGAGATGTGACCGGACCGGGTGGCAATACAGTGATGGATAGAGAGTGAATATGTAGCCTAATAAATAATTGTGAGTGGCAGTGAGGCTCTGACCCAACAGGACAGCGTGGTGGTGCTTGGAAAAGACACCCTGTCATATATTTCCCTGCTGAATATTTACTTCCATGTAATCAGTCAAAGGAATAATAAATCAAAATAAATTTATTAGGGCATGTAATGTTTTGTGGGAGCATTTTTACAAGCCTTATATTGTAACACAGGACTGTAACAGTAACAACTGTGGCTTTAAAAACACAAACAACAACTGGTTTCTGACATATTTGTTCATTTTACAGGCTGATTTTTGTGAAATGTAAATCACTTTGTGGATATGTTGCAGTATGTATGCCCCAGAGCCTGTATCCAAATGCTCCTTTCCCTTCTTTTTTTTTTTTTTTTACTGGCCGGACAGAATCGATCAGTCAGTTTTCTCATTACGTGCTGAATAGGGAGGTAGGGCAGTAATTGTCACAAGGGGCAGGGTGAGGTTGAGGGTAGTGGTGGTGATAATGTCTGACACTCAGGAGCTGCAGGACCGCACAGCAGCCCTGAAATGGAACTATGCAGTCTAACAGCTACTCTGCTTTATTTTATTCCCTATTAAAGAGGGTTGTAATGTGATGGAGGGTTGTTGGTGCCGTGCAGGCCTCACAAAGGAGATGGTGATTCAGGTGTAAACATCCCACTTGACTGCAGGACAGAAGATAATCATGAAACATCACAGTTTGTGTCAGGCAAACTAAACATCACACCTATATACAGCTCTCAAAAACTGCAAATGTAAAACCTCACCCGCTGACAGCTTGGTTCTTTAAATCCCGTTCTATACCTCCTACATATCAGTCGTCTTAAGTCTGATTCTAAAATCAAGGCTGCATTGATTAAAGTAATATAAGACCTGAAGAGCTCAATGTATTTGCTCTAAATTCAGATTTATTCCACTGTATAAGCCACAGGCGACCTTACTTGGATGCTTTTGGGAAAGTAAACTCTGAAAAGAATAAATAAGACCTTGTTTCTGGCTCTGATAGCTGTATTGAGAAAAGCAGAGTTTCAGCCTTCTTAATGAAAGAAGAAAAAAAAAAACATCTGACACGGCATATTTTTCCCCCCATTAAAACCAAATGTGTTGTTGCAGCATTAATAACCCTGCAAAAAAGAATAAGTGGGATTTGATTATAATTGCAAATGAATTTTGATGCAAAAATATTCTTATAAATACTACATGTTTTTCTCCAGAGTTGTTTTTCCAAGACTGAAAATGTTAATGCGGAGTATTTCGGTATTCCCAACAGATGACTGAACTAGTTGAATTTGTTGACTTGTGTTGTTTACCATCATCCAGTGAGGTTGCTGTGATTATAGTAAGAACAGGACAGAATATACCACAAATTAACGACATTTTTGATTGGAAACCTTATTTAATGTAACACAGAACCCATTTAAAACATATGACAGTATGTAATGTGGAATAGACTGCAGGAGTTTACATATTTTGGAAGATTTCATGATATTACGTTAACATTTATAAGCAGTTTGACAAAGTATATGTTGTACAGTTGTAAGTTTTGTTGCTCATAAAGTTTTAATAAATATTTTAACCTCTTCTCATGAAATGACTGTAACAATGTGGTTTATTCTTGATAGATAAAGTGCAACTGGCAATCAGTGTATAATCATTGCAATGATGAAAGGGGATTGTATA